>UYYA01005405.1:0-23903 GCA_900624975.1 Angiostrongylus costaricensis | reverse complement strand
AAGGAACGAACAGTGTGAGCGGCCACCTGAGTTTATCAAGGTGATCAATCCCACCCATGGTAACTCGCAATTCCAGAAGCTCCACCCTCAACGCGAAACGTGGGAGTCTACCAATGGAGAGTACCATAACGAAATAGACACCATCATAGTGAATAGAAGGTTTTGTCCAATCGATGTTGTTGTTGTCTCAAAATTCTTCACGGGGTTAGACCACCGTCTCCTTCGTGCAAGATTCTATTTCTCGCGGAAAGAGAAAAGCCGTTAAATTCAAAAACCGAGGCCTCTGAACCACCGTAAACTGGGACTTCTTCAATTCATTAGTCAGTTGTTGGGAAGATGCCGTTGTCGATAACATCGACGAAGAATACGATTAGCTCATTCAACATCTTCACGTTAGCGCTGTGAAAGCTGACAGTTCGAAAGTCATCAAGAGACATCTGTCTCCAGAAACACTTGAGTTTATACGCCAGCGTGGAATCGCACGAGCTGCAGGCAACCGCGAACTAACGTCCGAACTTGCAAAACAATGCGAACAGGCGATAAAAAAAGATCTTAAAGGGAGAAGAACAACAGTAATGGTTAAAGCTGCAGAGGCTGGGAAAAGCATTCGCAAAGACCACGGAAGCTTCGCCAATTACATGAGCAAGATAATTACACTCCCACGCCCGGAGCGATTAGTTACAGCGCCCAGAAAGGCAACGAAGAAAATCATTCACGAATAGTACTCGGATCTCTTCGATGGCCACGTCCACCTTTCGAAATATGAAATAAAGGAGGATGGATATGTTATACCACCGATTCTCCCTTCCGAAATCCGACATGCCATTTCGTCGGTGAAAAATCGAACACCACCAGGTCTGGACAGGATAAGGCCAGAACACCTAAAAAAAACTATCCACCAGTCCTCGTAAACACACCGGCCTGATTTTCTTCGTATTTTTGAAAAAAAAACCTCATAGAAAGCGGTGAGTGTGCAAAGCTGTGTTCAAAGTGATTGAAATCTTGGTTTGGAGTTTCTTTGTTTGGTTATGGAGGCGTCTGGCCGAGTGAGTTGCTATCAACTTGACCTTTCCAGGCTCTGAAGAAGGCGAAATCCGCCGAAACGTCAGCTTAATCGTGAACAAAGAATAGTAACACCTCGCGTTTGCTCAACAAAAATACGAAGAAAATCACTTGATCAATGCCAAGGTTAATAGAAAGTCGGTCGTGGCAGACACCGGCCTGACTCTTCACAGGTTACCTGTCTGAATGAAAGGTCCCTACACAGTGGAAAACTAGCAAAACCGTGTTACTCTTCAAAAACAGTGTCCTACACGGTAGCAGCAACTATCGCCCAGTCTGCTTGCTGCCTGTCGTCTACAGACTTTTCACTCGAGTCATGCTAGACAGGGTTGACAAAACTGGACGAAAGACAGCAATCTGAGCAAGCAGGGTTTCGAAAAAGATTTAGTAGTATGGACCTCATCCACACGATAACAAGGCTTGTTGAAGTATTGCGTGAGTACAAAAGACCGCTCTGTCTCACTTTCATCGATTTACAGAAGACCTTTGACTCAATTGAGATAGAAGCAGTCATCGAAGTCCTTGATAGCCAATTAGTCCCTACTCAGTACATAAAGATTCATCGTGAACTGTACAAAAATTTCACAGCCAAGATATTACCATTCTACAACGATATTAACATTGACGCCAAAAGAGGAGTTAGGCAAGGCGAAACCATCTTGCCAAAATTATTTACGGCCAGCCTCCAGAACGTCATGCGAACATTGGATTGGGATAATATGGGAATGAAATTCGATGGTCGGCAGTTACATTATCTTCGCTTTGCTGATGTCATTGTCCTCATAACACCAAACATTAGCCAACCGGAACGTATGCTTGTCGACTTTGATAGAGCCTGCGGAGAGATTGATCTTCGCCTAGATCTCACAAAAACGATGTTCATAGTGAGCGGATTGGCTTCATATGCCCCATTCACGCTCAACGGAGCGAACATCTCCGAATGCTCCAGTTATATCTATCTAGGTCGGAAAATCAACATGCTGAACTACTTAGTATCAGAATTGGTCAGAAGGAAATGAGCCGCTTGGGAAGCTTTTAAGAGCATCGAGGATGTAGTGAAAGGGACAAAGAACATGCGATTCCGTGCTCACCTTTTCGACTCATTGTACTTCCTGCCCTAACTTGTTCGACAAAAACCTGGTGGCTGCGTGAGCAGGTTGGAAGATCACTTAGTCTTATTGAACGCGCAGTCGAAAGGACGATGCTAGGAGTACCCCGTTTCACACAAGTAAGGGAGGGTTCCGAAGTTCTGACCTGCGTCAACGATCAAAAACCAAAGATGTCGTCCTGTCATTGATTAGGTGGGCCGGTCATGTAATGCATGTGAATGACAACCGACAGACAGTGACTGGCGTTAGTGACTGGATTCCTCGGGATATCAAACATACTGCAGGGAGACCACTGGTCGATGGTCAGAGTTCTTCACGAAGAGCCTAGAAGAAAGATATGATACTCGACGAGTCCTTAGAGCAAACAGAACCCACTGGGCCACTCTTGCACACTGTGGCAAAAACGAAAGTTTTACTGGGACCCGCTCGTGTCACTCGACGATCAACCGGACTACAGGTGATACGATAATAATCAACATTTTCGTGTATTTTGAGCTTACGGGAGGTAAAGGTGGTAAAATAATCTTCATCGCTAAAGACATTGATACCCAGCCATCCGATATTTGACGTTGCAACAGTGCTGTTTATGAGGTGTGTAAGAGATGCCGTCGTATTCGTTGTGGGTGAAGTAATACAACGCAGTGGAGGTGCAGAAATGCGGTATTTTAGAACTAAATCAAATTTGTCTTTCTAAATCAGCAAAGAATGGGTCAGGGCCACCAAAACCTAATGGGAGATAAAGACTTGGTGAGGTGCCTATAATCTTAGGTTTTCGTTGAAGTAAAGGTGAACTGTAAAAAGTGTTCCCAGGATCGACTTTCTATTAATCTCAGCACTGGACTATAAGGTATAGGAAACCACATGCGTATGCCATTAAACCATATGCGACTCTGGGTTCTTCCTCGCTGGAAATTTCCGCGTGAAAGCGGCAATGAAGAAGGCGTTACTGCCGAAATGTCAGCTGCTGTTGTGTTGTATGTGTGTTTTTGCATGTAAGTATAAAGTGTTACAATAAAAATAACAAAGGCGATATCAACAATATTAAGAGTCCTAACTATCATATGCAATCTTTCTCTGATATGTTATTCGAGGTTGTTAAATGTTTTTTATTTGGCTAACGTTACGGCGTCTTCCTCTTTATCAGAGCCGATGATCCAAGTCGATGGTCCACAGTTGTTCTTCTCGATGTGGCGTCTTCGTCTTCGCATTGATGTGGATCTTCCCTAGTGGGCCATCTCTAGGATGAGCCATACTCATTCTGAGGTGCTCTTTTACACAGAGCGATGATGCTTAACTCTGCTGTAAACACGACTGATACTTACAAAAAAATTCCGTTCTTGTAGAGATGTCTCACACCTTACATCTTATGGCGACGGAACAGAAACTGTATTACATCAGCGTTTTTGGAGGATTTTAAATTCATGCGTGAAATGATCGTCTTTGGATTTCTACAAATTTTTCATAACTGTTGTTCTAAAAGACTCAGAATTCTTTTATAGGTGAAAGAATATGTGTCAATATTACGACATCCTTGAGAAGAATTTTACTATTTTACTACTTACTATTTTTTTTATTTTACTAGAATTTTACTACTTGAGAATTTTAACCGATCATCCGATAATCGACGTCATTTTCGAAGCTTAGATGACTACTCTCCAAGGGAGAACTCTATTCTTCTTCTCTGTCTTCGCTGATATAACCAGACGTAGGAGGAACAGTGGTTAGAGATGCAGAGCAATGCAAGCATAGTTTTCATCACGATAGTGCTTCGTACCAATCTGGCCTCCCCTCCCTACGTGTCAGACAATTTGGTACCAGGTCCCCAAAAGTCGGTGACTCTTGGGAACAGCTGTGAATGCATTAGTAGAACTATTCCAGGGCGAAATGACAATTAAAATCCATCGTTGTTCAACGTATTCATGAAGAAAAAGGATCCCTAGTGGCAGCCTAAGACACGCAAGTGCGGAAGTGGACCTTTGTCAACAATGGATGTGTGACGGCGAAAGAAGGGTTAGCATCAGAACACAAGATGCTGATTCATGTGCGAAAAGAAAAAAAAAAATAAAATTGACGTAAGATCACATTATCCCTCAGACGTCTGGTTGGATAGCAACTCAGCAAGATCGACTTCTTACTCTCTATCCTAATGACGACTTGCATAGTGTTACTCGGTGGTGGAGTTCATGTTTTGACTGCTTTCAGCGATGGTGAAGTGGAATGGCATAATATTATGCAAAGCATACGATGCGATTATTGCCCAACAAGTATGTATTCAAATTTGCCATAAATCATTGTTCTCTGTCTCGTTGAAATACAGCTGCATACAACGTCGTACCTTCTGCGTTTCTATTCAGTAATCTCCTCTGTCTAGCTCATTTGACTCTGATTTCTACTGTTCTGATGACCTGAGACGATGAGCAGTGAGTTGATCATTTCACAATGGTGTAAACCATTCAGCATTACTTGGTACACCTTCGAGATGTCAATTCTCATAACATGAACTATCATTTAAACACCATCAAGAATTGTTTGACAAAGTTCGCGGAAAATGAAATGCACTTTTGACGACTAAAAAATGATGAACTCCAATTCAATGCCACCACACGATGGAACACCTCACTACAATGAGGTGGTAGACCATTAGTTAATTTTTATTTTAATTTGTTACAAAAAAGCCTCAGAACATAACTAATAAAGACACTGTATGTTGGTACATCTTGTAGCAGTTCTCAGAACTGACTTTCTATTTTTTTAGCAATCGCGAGGTTGTTAGACATCATACGCTTACTTCCGTGAAAAGTATATACAGCACAACAGTAGCTCACGTTTCGGCCATATAGCCTTTTTCAGATCCTGGAAGGGTACACTGATATGCAACTCATGCACACTTTCAGGCTCTGAAGAAGGCGATGCTGCCGAAACGCCAGCTACTGTTGTGCTGTATGTGTTTTTTGCACGGAATTAAACGTATGCTGTATAAAAATCTCGTGATTGCTGAAAATGAAAACGACACTGTGTTCTTGTCAGACTATTTATGCTATACTGAATTTCTTGACGTCGCTACTCCACTCTGCTGTTCCGAAACCGGCGCTTAACCTAACGTAATGCTAAAGAAGGCTTTCAAGTCGTTATTGGAACTACTTCAGCTGACGTCTCCAAATGACCATCATAGAAGGCTGAGATTTGTTATTCTCATTAACGAAGCTCAACTTTCTCAAGGTTTTCATCAAAATTCGGAAACTGTTAAAACAAAGCTGTACTGGAGACTCGTAGGCGGTTCCCCAGAAAAATTAGGGTCCTTTCATCAAAATTTGTATTCGTGTAAAAGCCGCTTCAGTTTCATAGCACCCCGTTTTTATTTTTCATTTCAGTAACTTAGATTATTTCAACCTAACAGGGAAACCGCTTGTGCAAAAAAGTGAAACTAAGTCGAAAAACCTATTACTTTTCGCACAACATTGTCGGAAATTTTCTGCGTGAAAATTTTTTTTTGATGACTTTCCCTTTCTTTACCAATTGTTCCGATTGGAGAGATGTTCTTGGAGATAAAACCAATTACAGTGCTGGCTTTGTCACGGCATGGCAAGGCATTGTCGGAAGTGAGCCGGACATCGCAATCGAATATCTCTGTGCTCGATGTGAAGCGATCGTTCCTCTCAAATCTTTTTTTCATTTGGCTTAGTCCTCTTCTTAAAAAAGGTTTACGTTCACAATTTTCTCGTTATTCTTATTGTGAACTTGGCTTTTATAAATTCACCACTGATAAGCTGCTTAGCATAGAGAAAGAAGCTGAAAAAAGCAGAAAAGAAATGCGAGTTGCTCGGTCATACTTCTAGTGTTTAATTGGCATCGAGCTCAGGATCAAAGAAGACGCTCATATACGACGATCTGACACCACTGAAGCAGAAGTATCGGTCGATAAATCTGTTAAAAAGTTGGAAATTCGGTAATCTAACCACTTTTTTAAGTCAATGTCACGTTAATGAAAAGTGCAGATTTTGTCAACCAGGGCCGCGAGACGAAATTATACCGAAGTTATTGGTAACTTATCGCTGGTCTATCTTCGGCGCTGTTGTCGCGAAACTGTTCGCCGAGGTCTTCGAGTACATGAGTCCGTTACTGCTAAAGTACGATATGTTCTTGTTGGTTTTTTTAATTCGCTCATATAACCTGTAAAAGCGAGTAGAGCAGTGGTAGTGATGTCGTTAACCACGATCGTGATTCTGGTTCGACTCTGCTTCGCGCTCATCAAGCCTCTCGACCCTCCAGCTTGCGAAATTAATAGCAGGCCCATAACGATAACGATAACCGATAACGAATTTTCCATCGCCGCTCTGTGTTCTGTTTAAATTTAGAAAAATGATCATGTTAGTTTCGTTATTGGAAAGCTCGTTGCGGGAATTGTGAATGGACTTCCAAGCATCAACAGGTTCAGCCGTTATCGCTCTTCCACGGAATATGCCACAACAAAGGAGTCAGTTCCCATGCTTGATAAATCGCTGCTGGCAATAAATAATTATCGTTTGATGTAAAGAAGAGAGAAATCGTTGCTGCCTCGGTCCCATCGGATTTGTACACAGTAAGACGACCATCGTCGCGCTGCCTTTGAACTTCACGATGGTACTGGCCCGCAGCCCACTTTTTTTTGGCGCTTGTGCTAAGAGAATCTACTGAAAAAGTGCGGTAGACGACATGGAACAGCGGAGACATTGGTAGAAACATTCACTATTCAACGAAAAAGCAATTAGTCAAGCCGATTTTCAGCGAATATTACTATTGAGCTTTAGAAAACAATGGATGTCTTAAACTTGGTTATACTGCAGTCTAATTATTTTATATTTAATCAAATTTAGACTGAAAATATGACTGAAGTACAAAGGACTTGCAGAACCTTGTTTGAAAGTTTACCGCAGTGGTCAGACATGCCGTCGATAAGGAAATAAATGCGCTAGTTCGACTCCCTGCTCAACGCTCTTGCCATTTCACATGAGAACTCCTTTTCTGAGATGTCATCAAAATTCCAAGAAAAATTAAATCGACCAGCATTCTACGGCATTTATAAGAAAGACTAAATCCTCAGGCAGCAGCCGAGACAATAAGAGGAAAACGAATCAAGTGGAAGTGCCAGGATCTGTACTGTAGATGAAATGCGAGTCATGTAAGGTTTAGAAAAATAGAGTGCTTAGAACAGGGATAAGAACTCTTCGTTTTTTTTCAGGCATACTGGTAGAGAAAATGAACAAATTATTTTTACAGAATGTTAATAGACGCTACGTCGTCTCCAGCACCTTTGACTAAGTGTCTCACCATCTGCGTTATTATGTTCGCTTGTGCTGAAATGAAGTCGGTACTTTTAGGTAACCATGAAAAGTCGTTAAGTTTTTTTGTGAAGATAAAATAATTTGATAAAACTTAAAAATTTTTTTAGTCTGTTTTTGTTCCATTTTATTCTTTGAACTTAAAAAAACTTCATGTTGTTTAGGAGTTCACAACTATCTCGTTGTGCGGGACGCTTCAACCGCGCTCAGTCTCATCATCAACTCAATTTCGAGAAAAGTGACTTTTTTGGAGTCTAAAATTTTTAAAGAATGATGGAGGCGCAGTAGATGTGAAAGACAGGTCTTGGAAATTTATAGAAACTCTCGTTTTGCATCCCATCTCTTCGAATTAGTAATCCAGTGAATCGAGTGTGCTTTAGAAACATCACCATTGGTCTCAGTTTATTTCCTAGAGTTACTCGCTGGTTTTTCTTGCTTGAGGGACATGAAGAACATGGGGTTTCCCGTCTGGATTTTTCGTGAAGAAGTTCGACTTTCGGGTCGGTGGTCTTCCTGCTGTGTACTTTACATGTATTGAAAGCGTTAATTAACAGCTGTTATCCAGCAACTATTGTAAAAACAATTGACTTGTTCAGTTCATGTGGGTCACATTTGCAACTGGTACAGTTTCGATAGCGCTGCTGCTCCATACTTATTCTTAAAGTTGGTATTCTGTCTTTCTTTGTAGAACTTTGTAGGCTCATGTGTTAATGGAAGTTGTCCATGGCTTCTTCATCTCCGTTATGACATGTCGTCATGAAGGCTTTTAAAAGAAAACTTTTGATCCATTTCTTACTCTCGTCTTCTTCGCACAATCATGAAGGTGCTGAAAAAACCAGTCGAATTCCCTATCAATTTTTTCATCAATGCAAAATCCTTAAAAACTGGATATAAGAGTACCAACATCCCAATTTTGTGTTTTACTGGAAACCACTTTTTTCTGGATGCCGGGTTTTTTTCTCCATAATGGAAAGAAAATGGGTTTGCACGGGGAAGGTGACCGCCAAAATAAACATTAAACCTTGGACTAGTGGAGACATCGTCTATTCGGAAAGTACGACATAGTTGCTCCCATCAGTTGCTGGTGTTTGCCCTTTTTCTAATTGTTTCAGATTTTGCCAGCTTAAGGAGACCCTAAGCCCTGCTTCCCAATTTTGGGGCAACAAAGGTTTTTCCAATGTTGCAAGCATAATATCGTTCATGTTTGCTGTTTTTTGGAGAGAAATACTATATTGATGGGTAGTTGATCAGGTTCTTTAGGCTAAACTGGAGGCCTTTCCGTTCGGTATGATCCTGTGCCTCTCTGTCTCTCACACCTTCCTAGATTGTAATCTTTTGCTGAGATAGACGACTAGTATACGTGCATATGGAAGAATATAAAGGAGTGTGAGCTCTACACTCGGCTAAGCGGCGATTTATCCCAACTCTAAACATCCACAAGTTTTCTCAAACTTCCAACACCAAATGTTTCTCATCAGATCAATGACTTTTTACTTTTTGACTGATAGCCTAATAGAAAATAAAGAATAAAACGCATTAATTATAAACTAGCTGTCAAGCACCTCAAAGTTTTCTTGAAAAGTATAGTCCAAATTACTATCACTTAGTACTGCAGATTTTCTAGATAGTAACGGAAATTATTCCTTTTCCATCACTATTTTCATAGTTATTACTGTTCCATATAGAGCCTTCACCTTGCCAGTTCGTCTCGAGCGGAATGGCCATCTTCTCGTGTAGTGAATTTGGTGACGGTGGATGCGGAAGCACTTGCGGCTGCTGCCCCATTTGCTCATCATGCGTGGTCGTCTGTACTGGAGGTTCGACTACACTTAATTGCTTGTTATACAAAAAAGTTTTCATTCTATTTTTTTCTTATAAAACACAGAATTTCACATTTTGTAACTTTCCTCATGATTGAGCTGAGACGACATAGGTATAAAAGAATTCCTTTTCCACTAACACTTCGGAGCCTTCGCCTTCCTCAGAGCCGTGTTGATCCGTGCCTATGGTCTACAGCTGCTCATCTTTGCTATGTGGCTGTTCGCAGTTGCATCGAGTCGAATCGAGTGGAGAGAGCATCGCTCAAATGGGAAATCTTGTGCGGCAGTTCCCTTTTATAGAGGTCTGATGTCCGTTGATAACCTCCATCTAATATGATCTAGCCATCTACGGGAAGGCATCCTGTAGCAGTCGGAGCTTTATTTTCCGTCACTTGGCGTGGCGTGGCAGTATTTTAAAACCCGACATTCATTAGCCAATTAAAAGTTTTTATGCCATTTTTATGCCAAACTCGTGTCAGCTGAGTCACACAGGAAATTATTCTTTATTGTTGGCGAGGTTCACTTAATGTCAGTTTTTAAGATATTTCACATTTTAATCGGAAATGAACACTATGTATCAATTCTAATTGGAGTAGACCAACTGCAGTGGAAAATTGAGATGGCAGGGCAAGTGCTAAGTTGTAAGGGAGAACGCAAAATTCTCCATTATCGAGTCTCCCTAAGTCGTCTGTGGCTTTTTTTTCCAACTTTTCCGCTGGAGCTCTGCCGACTAGATCACTCAAAGTATCGTTCACCACTATGTGAATTGATGGTACGTCGAAATTGTCGCTCCTGATGTTCTTGTTCGACTGTTTTCCTTGAGTGATATAATGTGCGTGGCTCAACACAACTACAACGGTCTTGAGATGTATGAAAAACTCCGGACCACAGCTAGGCGCGGTGGTGAACGAACGCGCCATTACCCTTTCCGAGGGCTAACGTGTTCACCACCACACCATGCGGGTCCTTCGTTTCGCCTGTCTCTCAGCTAGTTTTGTATCGATCAGTGCCACCAGCAATCACCAGTCAGCTGGATTGATCTGTGGAGCCTACATCGGCATTTAGCCCAACTAAGCTGAGGCTGTAGTTGAAATCGCAAGGTTAACCTTTCATTTGCTGCCTACTACAATTTTCTCACGGCGCTATTAGAGCGTTTGCTCCTCACCGCTGACACTTGGGTTCCAGAATTCTTCAAATATCTCAGCGTCGTTGTGGCTGTATTTCGCATAATACCCTACTGTGAAAAAATTGTAGTAGACAGCAAATACTTGATACTTGCTACTTGAACGGCCCGTCCTCACTAGTTGTGCGGGCTCCAGCATAATCACAATTTTTCGGAGAATTGCTGGCAGCAAATAATGTTCGAGAACTCAAAGGACCGACTTTCTATAAACCTCGGCATAGTAGTTGATATATTTATTTATATAATCTTATAAACTGACCTCTCAACGGTTTACCGCTTAGTCGTGGATGGGAAGCTTTCCTGGGTGTCCGACTGCCATGTACAGCGGAGGGAATCGTATCCCCGGTAGGGTCTCCCAGGCTGAGAAGGAACCCGGCGTTTCCACCAGAAAGCCTAGCTAAGAGTAAACCGATACCAGGATCCGCCACTGTCATGGTTTCGAAGTCTCATGGTGAAAAATCTCCCTGCGATCCACAAAGGCTGCGACTGCCTGACGTCGTGACGACCTGGTGCAGACTTTGGCTTGGCCGTCCTCGGGATTGCTGGAAACCACAATGGCTTAACGATCAAATCTCTGGAAAATGGTGATTATGCGGGGGCCCGCACAACTAGTGAGGACGAGTCGTTCAAGTATCAAGTAAGTAAATATAAACAGGTCTTGGTGAGCTGATGCGAGGTTGGTATAGGTCCTCGTTGTCGCTGTTGTTGTTGTTATCTTTGCTGCTGGCGTTGTTGGTCGATGGAAGATAGTTCGGCGATTTCGCCTTCCTCACAGCCTAGATATATTTTATGTAACAGATCTAAATTTTTGTAATCTTAGATAGTTTATATAGCGATGATCATTTTTTCGACTGTAAATTCTTTTGGTCTCTTCGTTTTGCGAGCATTTCGTACACTAGGTAGCCTTGCTATGCACGTAGTCGTTAGTTCGACTCCGCTTGCAGGTTAGTCAACCCCTTAACAGTTAAGAGCCAAGAAATTAAAAGCCGATCAGCAATAAGAAAGTTTCCTTTGATCCACAGTACCTGACGGATGCTTTGAATGGGAGCCTGATAATACTCAGTTAAGCTCTGAGAGATTTCACAGAGTTGGCATCGCTTTTACAAGCGTTTCTCTTTGTCGTTATGATGATAGAATGTTGCTGTTTCGGTGTAATGGCTGTTAGTCTTAAAATATCATTAAGTTACTCTTATTTTTTTCTTATAATATTCGTTAGTGTCACGAAAGTTCTGACAGACAGGTTACCATTTGTGAGCGTGAGAAAAACATCATATTGTAGTTTCGTGATAGTTCTATGATTTTTTGATTTGGCTTATATATGATCGAGCAGTGTGCTGAACAAAATTCCGCTAACAAGTTACTCTTCTTGTAGACTATTACCGACTATGTTAAGGGAATAAATTAATAACTTTAAGCAACTACACAGAACCAGCACAGCGTACAAAAATTTTGAGACTCGTTTGAATAGTTGAGATTACACGAGGTTGAAAACATTGTTTCGTTCGGCTAACCTTTCGCCGTCTTCGTTTTCATTGCCTTTGAGACTCTATTCCCGTGTTTCTCTTTTTTTTTCAATGAAACTGTGTTGTACTTTCTCACTAGTCCAGCATTTTGGATTTCGACCGGAATCACTTGATTATGCAAAGAACTGTAGTACCATTTTTGGCGTCTTCCTGAAAAAAGAACTTTATAGTAGAGAAATTGAAACAAGGTGTATTCATGTTGTCTGTAAAAGGTGGAGATGACCATGGAAGGGATACTATTAGAGGGCGTACCTAAATGATTTCATTGTGAGCTTGGAATTGGTTCGTATGTCATCAGAATAACAATGACCATCCTTAAAGCATTTTCTATCTTTCAATGGCGCTGAGATATCTATATGCAAATAACAAATGTGCAAATATCTATTAGCAAAACTTCGGACCGCAGGTGTCTGCGGTGGGGAGCGAACGCACTATTGTCCTTTCCGGGGAGTAACGCGTTCACCACCACACCATGCGGGTCCTTCCTTTCACCTGTCTCTCGGCTAGTTCTATCGATCTTTTGCCATCAGCAATCACCTGTTGACGGAATTGATCTTGGGAGCTCAAATCGGCTACGAAACCATTTTTGCATCGTCCAGAGCTATTACATTTCTGCACAGCTCTATAAACTCAGACAAACCGCATCTTATGCAAAAGGGCATAAATTTCAAATTTGGCAAAAAAAAAAACCACGTTTGATGGTGATAAAAGTGTTATGAGACGTCACTGGTGCTATCGATGATGAATGATTATTTAATTTTCTCTTTGGAAAAGTCATTTGCGGAAAAGGCGATTGTCCCTCATTCCGGTAGATGACGGCGCCAGGAACGTCAACACTACTCTTTCGTACTCTCTGCAGTATGACGATGATGTTTCTTTGAAACATATAAAGCACGGAATAAATAAAAACGTAAAGCTGTTCAATTATTTTATTTTTTCAACCTGTTGTGATAATCCTGCTGTTAATGTCATATTTTTCATTTTGCAGCACAAAACACTAATGGTTGTTTCCATACTGTAATGACATTAAGAATTCTAACTCTTTATGCAGATTGTCATCGCTCTGTCCTTGATCTACATTACCATAGGAACTCCGGTCTTGGCCGCAATGATTATAATGCTACTTTATGTGCCGTTCAACTATTGTTGTTCTTCAATAATAAGTTCCTATCAGGTAAGACGTTTTTCCAACTGAACGATGTTTTATTGGCATGTCTTAAGGTTTCGTGAAAAAAGTCGAAGAGAGGGATTTATTAAAATGGAACTATTTGAATTCGCGCCCATTAGGACTTTATTTTGGCACTAAAGGTCACTACTGGCAAACCCAAAGCACGTGCAGCGCAGTTGCCAGAGGAAGAGTGCAATACACGTGCGTAGGGTTCGGTTCCACGGCCCAAGTTAACCAAGCCTATTATTCCTCTGTGGTCGGCAAGTTGGCACCGGACTTCACTAGGAGGATAGAAGCACTGACCTACAATTGTAGGGTACTGCAACTCATTGTATGGGCGAAATATTCTTACAAATACCTCTACAATGGTACGAATGAAGTCTAATACCTGGTGGCTACGGGATTGATCAACGCCAAACGCCTCATTTTTCACCTTTTACTAGCAAACCACAATTTTTCACAATCATTTCAATATAAATAATATAATAATTATAAATAATAATATAATAATATAAATATAATAATAATACAGGTATGAGATTCAACAAAAAGTATTTTGGTATCCAGTAGAGTCGGAGCATTCATTTTAACAGAATGAAATGGATTTCCATATAGTAGGCCCTAGGTACTACCTACTTTCAGGCAAAACAAATGCTAGTGAAGGACAACCGTGTTAAATTCACTAAAGAGGTATTTTTCTTCAAAAACTAGTTTATTTTCAATTTTATTAAAAAACAAACTTTTTCATCCCACGTAATCTGGAAATTCTTAAAACAATAGGAAATGCCACTAAGTAGACAAGTTTGTCAAATCATTTGGCGAAGAAAAATCTGTCCTAATTAATGCAGCCACCATATTAAAGAAATAACCAAAGCTTGAAGTTGTAGTGCCATTATTATCTACAACGCCTCTGTGATCAGTTATCTGAAGTTTATAAAAACTACCCATTTCTGTCGCAGATCTTCTTCGTAATCACCTAGTGACTGGGTGACGGCAAGTAGGGAATCTACTCGCCTCTCTCGTTCACGACATTTCCTGAGTAGATTGAAGGAAAGATGGGAGCACTTTTCGTAGAAGATAATTTGCTTCTATTGTTTTCTATTTTAGAGGGTTAACTTACGTGCTCTCTGAGTTTCTCGGAATTAGCAAGTTGTCGTAAAATCCTTTTTGAATTTTTCAAGGCGGACGCCTTATTTTTAAATAATTTCTCAATGTAGTAAAATAGGACTGCTGAGAAAAAGGAAAAAGAAGAGCAAAATTGAAGGACTCCTTTCCGAATTAACACTTGCGCAAACGCCGCAGCAATGTTCTACAAATCCTCTTTGTATTTTGCCTAGGATGCTTTTGTCCTTTGTGTTTGTACTCTACCCAGGATCCTTTAGCGACGTTTCAGTTTAACGTTGACTCCGAAAGTCTAGCAAGTTGTCAAAGCCGCGGAAACATCATAAAGAGTGCTAAACGTTCAGCAGTTAAAACCTTTTATTTATTTTTAACGGAACAATAATCGACACATTCCAGGTAGTGCACGGTATTACAGTCGTAAAGATGTACGCATGGGAAGAAGCATTCGAGAGGGAAATCAATCGTTTGCGAAAACAGGAAGTAAAATTCCTCAAGAAGGCTACTCTGATCACTCGAATTCTTCAAGCTGTGAACTCAGCCGCTCCTTTTTTGGTACGGGTCGCTCACAATTCTTAGATTAAAGCGACTTTTTAAACACAGTCATATTTCGTGATATGCTATCATCTTCCACGTCAGTGAAAACGATGGCCGTTTGTATAATGAAAAAGATGGCGCTTGTGTCTAGTTGAATGCTTGATTTTATAGATGATTGCTTCGGTTCATTACAACTTCCCACTGTTCCACCATTTTCGAGCGTTGCCCCCGTAGATTGGTCATTCCATAAATGATGAAAACTGCAAATATCATTCCATGATGTTTTACCGCTGCGGTTGCTTGAACTGAGCCATAAATTCAATGATGCTGAGATATTTGCAAAACTCCGGACCGCAGGTGTATGCGGTGGGGAACGAACACGCGCTGTTGTCCTTACCGGGGAGCAGCTCACTTCACCACCACACCATCCGGGTCCTTCGTTTTGCCTGTCTCTCAGCTAGTTCTATATTCCACAATATATACCCTGCCGTTAAAAAGAATAGGCAGTAAATAATACGTTAAATTATGATTATAACTGCGGCCTCANACTGAGCCATAAATTCAATGATGCTGAGATATTTGCAAAACTCCGGACCGCAGGTGTATGCGGTGGGGAACGAACACGCGCTGTTGTCCTTACCGGGGAGCAGCTCACTTCACCACCACACCATCCGGGTCCTTCGTTTTGCCTGTCTCTCAGCTAGTTCTATATTCCACAATATATACCCTGCCGTTAAAAAGAATAGGCAGTAAATAATACGTTAAATTATGATTATAACTGCGGCCTCAGCTTAACTGGGTTCGTTGCCGATTTGGGCCCCCCAGATCAATCCCGTTGACGGGTGATTGCTGATGACCAAAGGTCGATAGAACTAGCTGAGAGACAGGCAAAACGAAGAACCCGGATGGTGTGGTGGTGAAGTGCGCTGCTCCCCGGTAAGGACAACAGCGCGTGTTCGTTCCCCACCGCATACCCCTGCGGTCCGGAGTTTTGCAAATATCTCAGCATCATTGAAGTTATATTTCACAGTGTATACCTTGCCGTTAAAAAGAATAGGCAGTAAATAATACGGTAAATTGAGCCATAAACATTTCTGCTCATCTTATATCGTCGTCCCAGAAGCTCTTTCAGGGTTTTAGGGTCTCCTTTACTGTCCTCACTCTTGTATGGTCGTTTTTCCTCACCAAGTAGTCAATTCTTTCATCGTTTACTTAGTTGTGTGTCTTTTCTTCACATGACATACAAGCTGCAGCGCCATTCGACTGGTTCTCTTCACTCTCTCCACTGAGCCAATGTGCGGATATCGTCACCTTTTCACGTTTGCACGTTGAATTTCCCTTGATAATCGCGCTGTGACTTCTCGACCTTTTCCTCATTGGCAATCGCAGAATGAACCAGACAAACTGATAGGCGGACCAAAGGCGATGCAGCAAAACGAATCTTTGCGCTTTACTCTAAATGTAAATGTATTTATTTTGAATATTGTAGGTGGTATATTATTCTTTGGTCTAGACCACGTTACGCGAGTTAATTTTGTGGAAACGAATTTTAGAAGTAGTTCATTTACACTTCTTATCTTTGTCCTGCTTTGTTCAGCTACTTGGTGATTGCGTCTGTTCCACTTCTATTTCTTAAAAAGGTGACGATTTCATCGGCAAGGCAGATGTTTCATAGAATTTTCCGTTACACGTTCCCTTTACCCTATTCAATCTCCTTCCTCATTTACTTGATACTTGATACTTGAACGGCCCATCCTCACTAGTTGAGCGTGCCCCAGCATAATCACCATTGTTCATAGACTTGCTGGTTAAGCCATTATGGTTTCTTGGAGTCCTGAGATTAGCCTTGGCAAAGTCTGCCCCAGGTCTTACCGCCACAGGCAGTCGCAGTCCTTGTGGATAAGAGGGAGATTTGCCACCATGAGACTTTGATACCAGGACGGTGGTGGATCCTGGTATTGGTTTACTCTTAGCTAGGCTTCCTGATGGAAACGCCAGGCTCCTTCTCAGTTTGGGAGACCCTGCCGGGGAGACGAATCTCTCGCTGTACATCGCAGTCCGACACCCGGGAACACTTGCCAGTCACGATGAGGAGGTAAGCCGTTGGGGTGGCCTCATTCATCAGATTGCCAAAATGCAAGGCCTTGCCAACATAGTGTCATTCTTCCCCTGCTTCTTCTTTGACGGTAGTAAGGTCTTGAGGATATCTATAAAACTGCATCTAAGGGCCACAAAGTTATGGAAATTCGGTAACTGAACTGGTATTACTACTACCAGATTTTTGTAGGTTCTCCCAACGGTTCACCGCCTCATCGTGGCTGGGAGGTGTTCCTGGGTGTCGGACTGTGATATACAGCGGAGGATTCATCACCCAGTAAGGTTTCCCAAGCTGAGAAGAAATCCGGCATTTTCATCAGGAAGCCCAGCAGAGCGTAAACCAATACCAGGATCCACCACTGTTCTGGTATCAAAGTGGCGTGGTGGCAAATATCCCTCTGAACCATAAAGGCTGCGACTGCCAGACGCGGTGAAGACCTAGAGCAGACTGTGGCCAAGCTGACCTCCGGACTCCAGAAAACCACAATGGCTTAACCAGCAAATCTCCGAAGAATGGAGATTATGCTGGGGTCCGCACAACCAGTGAGGGCGTGCCATTCAAGTGTCAAGTGTTAGAATTTTTTTAGGTGCCGAAGTTTGTTTGAAATTAGCAATTATTAGCATGATTCTATAAAAATGTCGTATCCATGACATGACGAAATCTGAGCATAGTCTGGGAATTCATTGACCATTAAACGTTAAAGCACCAAGAACGATTTGAATTTTAGGTGGCGATCGCATGTTTTTCTTGGTTCGTGCTCTCGTCGTCGAAGAACATTCTGGAGCCATCGATTGCGTTTGTTGCTTTGACCGTCTTCAATCAACTTCGCCGTCCGATGAGTCTCATCGCTCCTGCTATTCAATTTATCTCTAAGGTACACACTAAATGAACACGAAGAACAAAGATAGATATTTGTATCCTGACATAAAATTATGAAACGTATTGAAGACAAAACGAAAGAACGAAGATGAGACATAGCTATACCATGCATGAACATTTTGTAAAGGAATAGAAACATTGAAGTATTTGACAATTACCACGATATAAGTGAACAATTCATGAGAACCTCTGTCAGTAAAGAGTAATGCGTTTCACTCATTCCTACACTCATTAATCCTACCGCGTGTGGCGTAGCGGTCGGAGGCGCCCTGTGACACACACATGGAATCGATTACCAGGCCCGTGGCTCACCAAGCCTTCCATCTCTCTGGTTCTGCAAATTGGCACCAGACTTGTCTGAGAGGATAGCAGCCCTGGGTCGATACACCGGTAGGTCACCGCGAATCATTGTAAAGGCCAGATATGCATTGAGTCACCTCCAACGGTATTAAGTGAGGACGAATGCATGGCGGATCCCTCACGGATTGATCAACGCCCAGCTTTTTATCCTTTTTAATCCGTTTTCATCAGATTCTTTGTCTGATAGAAACAGTTATTCGCCCATCATCGAGACGAAGTCAGTAAAAGCTCTGAAGCCCATTCAAGCTCTCAATTGATTGGTTTTCTGGAATTTTGATAAGGCAACTCCATTGCTCAGCACCATGAACCTTATACATTATCCTCTAACCTTTCCTCTTACAGCCGATTTGTTTCTGAACAAATTTTCGGCATGAATTTTAAATGCTCATTTCTTCATTATTTTTGAACTGGGTGAAGTACCAGTTCGAACTCAAGGGACAATGTGATTCTTATCGTCGTACAAATCAGATCTATTTTTTTTCTGTTCTTACTAGTCGTCACTTTGCAATGCCACAATGTTGCCGATTACAGTGACACTAGATCTTTTTCTGATTATTCAGGCAATCGTCTGCAGTAAGCGAATCAACGACTTTCTTCAAGCAAGCGAGTTGAAGAAGGAACGAGAATCAAAGGATTTTCAGATATTTATTATTCTCGAAAATGCTTACTTTTCATGGAATAACCAGAAAGAGCACCTAAAAAATGTACGTTCATTTTTTAATATACCAGTTTTCTCCCACTTGCGTTCGCTTTTCAGATAACTTTGAAAGTAAGACAGGGAGAGCATCGAGCAGTTGTCGGACCAGTTGGTTGCGGCAAATCTTCGTTGCTGGCTGCAATTCTCGGTGAATCCATGTTTGCTTTACTTCTGAGTACTACGCTGATACTTTGAGTGGACAACAAGTTTCTGTTCATAAACAACATTCTTGAACAACTTTTCCGAAATGGTAGAGCTGTCTTTCAATAACCCTTGTTTGGCCTCGCCACATGTCATCCAACAGTATCAACCCTCCTGGGTTGGAGCTAAATGGTGCTAGAATTTCTTGGGAAAGGCTCCCTTGTTTCAAAAAGTCTACTTTGGTTAAGATATAGGGATGCTCTAGTAAAGTTATTCTGGAATTTTAATCAGAATCGACTCAAATAGGGGTTAACAACATTCACAAAGAAGAACAAAAATCCTCAACCAACATGCAAACCCAGAGAGAAATTTGAAAAGGTTTGTGGAAGTCAGAAACGAATCGGATGCAAGAAGTGCTCGCATCGCATATCTTGTACCGCGTTATATGAAACAATTTCCCTCTTGTAATTTTCTCTAGAGATCTAAAAAGCGATGGAATCGATACAGCAATCATTTTACTCAAGTGGAACAAAACTTTTCAGCCATTCTATAATTGTTTGATGACTCGACTTTAAAACGTATGTTCTTTCAAAAGGAGGCCTTTGAATGATATCATACAACTTTTCAATTTGGTCGGTGTTTACACTAGTTGTCACTTGAAGTCCTTTCAATATTATAAAGGGACCTTCTCTTTGGACCTATGATGTCATTCATACACTTCTTTTCGTGCAAACTACTCTGCTCCTGTCTTCACGGTTTCCTTCAGTGGCTCCGCTCTGAGTGGGTGGCTAGCAGCCATTTGTAGAAATTGACATGATATCGATCATTAATAAGGTGGTGAGGATCCATGTACAGTAAATAAGGTTGTTTCAATGACTGCCAATAACGCCACGAAGTATACTAAGTGCGTTCCTCATCAAATTCAAACTGTTTGAACCATCACCTTCTTTTGGAGTGATGACCAACGTTCCCAGTGAATACAAAGCAGGATGTTCCGCGGAACCTCTGGAAAGGTGTTATCGCCAGAAGTCTTAGCAAATGATTTACGAAAAGCCTATTGCTAAATACTACAACATCTTTATGTCCACTTATGAAAACATAGCGTCCGCAAGTCTGCTATTTGGAGATTTTTTGTTTTGAGAAACGTGGTTACTTGAAATGAGACATATTTAAGCTGTTCCAGCTTTATTTTTTAAACAATTCCTTTTGGACACTTCAAAACTCTTTGGAAAGTTACTGTTAGTAAAAACATTGTAACCAAGACTGCAAAAAATATTAAAATTTGAATAATAAAAATATAAATAAGGCGAAACTTTGTGAGTGACCTTTCAGGTGAAATGAATCTCTTGGAAGGTTATCGAAAAGTTAACGGTACTATTGCTTACGTCTCGCAAACCTCGTGGATACTCAACGATACTGTGAGGGCGAATATTTTATATGGGTTGGAATACAACAAAAATAAATATGACAAGGTAAGTTTTGCTTACGACAAACTTTGGAAATTGTTCAAAACGGTTTGAGAAGATCGGCTAGTGACAGATTGCCTTTGGGTCTTGAAGGCGCAATAGCGGCACTTTTTTAAACCATAGTAAATGGGTATCTATTTGTGAGTTTTTAAACAGTATAATATAGTATTCTGACTAAATATGTGTTATTTATTCATATCCTTACATGCTTCTTCGCTATTTCCTACTCTAGTAAATAAAGGTGTAGGGCATGTGATAGGTTTTTCTGTAAAGAAAACAACTATATTATATTTAAATTGTGAACTTTTACCGACGAGGTTAGGCCAATAGCGACGGAGAAATGTGGAAAACTCACTGATATTTCTAGTGATATGAAAAGGAAAATGCTACCTAAAAGACCATTGAAATGAAAAAAAAACCTATATTGAAACCTATATTTTCTCCTCCCTTCCTGAAATTAAGGGCGCGTGTGACGCAGTGGTCGGATGCGCCCTGCAACACACACATGGGATCGATCCTCCGCCTGTGGCCCACCTAGCCTTCCATCCCTCCGGGGTCGACAAATTGGTACCAGACTGTCTGGGAGGATAGCAGCACTGGGTCGATATACCGGTACGCCACTATGAGTCATTATAAGGGCCAGGTACACATTCAGTCGCCTCCAACGATACCTAATGAAGTAGAATGCATGACGCATTCCTCATGAATTGATCAACGCCGAAAGCTTTATTTTCATTCTTTCCAAAACTTTTCTAAATAAATTTATACTTTGAAATTGCGTATACATTTCTGCTAAGTTTCAAAGTCTAAGGAAAGATTAGATGATCTTCAATCGGAAATTGTCGTGTAGAAATGTTTTGAAGATGAAGGACCTGCTTTATAGGAGCTGATTTTCGATGTCGATGACATTTTGCAGATTTTGAGAGCTTGTGAACTGAAAAAGGACATCTTTACATTACCACGATCAGATGCAACCGTTGTCGGAGAGAATGTAGGACTTTTCTTTTCTGTTCTCCCTTTATTCCTCCACTGTTTTGCATATTAATGAGGGTTTTTTTTTCGCTTCCGTTATTTTACCTATTATCTGCGTAAGAGAACATGTGACTATATTGAATATAAAAACGCATAACAATACGGTCTATTTGAAATGAAGAGGTCGAAGAGAGAGCCAAGTTGAATTTTCTCAGTAATTTTTCACTGTTCTTATAGCTTTTTATTACGTGAAGTAAATATGCCTGTTAGGTTCCAAATAATTAAAGTGGTGAATAAATTGTTGAAAACAACTGATTTCGATGCGACGAGTTTTTTAAATCTGCTTAGTAACTTTAGGGAGCATCATTGTCCGGAGGTCAACGAGCGCGCATCTGTCTGGCAAGAGCACTCTACCAGGTGTTGCGAGTTCTTAAATATCGTGGTTTTTTTTCTTCAATAATTGAATAATTTTGGATAGCACGCGGTTAGGCTTATGGTTGACCCGTTCATTACGCGTAAATTCTTGATACGATTTCGTTCCAGCGCCAATCAAACCTTTCCCTGCTATGTAAGGAAATTGGTACAGGACTACTAGACTTGGAAGAGCTTGCTGCGATGCACAAAGGCAGGTGGATGGTTATGGTGAAGGCCTGAAAACTTCCTAGGCACCGCTATGCCAGAATTTTGAAAACAATCGGCTAAGCTAGCATCTAACAACGTTCACAAAGGAGATTAAAAACCTTAGAGAACTGCTGAAAACAAAATTTCGCGGACCTTTGTTGATTACGCATGTTAGGAAACAAGTCGACTTCAAGAAATGGTGCAATCCTATGTGATTTCGACTAATGCGCTATAAACAAGTGTAAAAAGTACTATTTGGAATTTGGATTACAGGCAGTCTAAATTTTGTTAATAGGAAAGAAAAGGCTTTCGACATAGTTCAATCACTGAGTGATGTCCCACGCAATCGACTTTGGTTAGCTCGGAGCCCGGAAATCGAACCAGCTATCGACCCAGTGCGTTTCGCAGGGCACCCTCTAATCGCTGTGCTACACTCACCCATCAAATTTTCGGTAACAAAGTGCAATTATACATCCCACCAGCACTAAGACCAGTTCAAGTGTTTTGAGATTTATTTCATATTTTATAGTTTCTACCGTTTGATTAAAAGTAAGTTTATGAAAATTTCTTTAGGACTGTGACATATACTTATTAGATGAGCCATTTTCTGCAGTTGACGCCACAATCGCAGGCAGTATGTACGAAAAGGTTTGCATCCATTTTCACTATAAAAGATAACAAATCAATTGTTTTTTGAGCAGTCATTAAAAATTAGAAAAGGGTGGCTATAGCTTAGTGGTCAGAGGTGCCCTGCAACACAAACACGCTCATGGTTTCGTTCTCTGGGCTGCAGGGCACCTATTGCTCCCAGCATTCCGCGGTCGATGTATTGGTACCAAACTTGTCTGGGCGAATAAAAACACTGTCTCGGTACACCAGCAAGCCACGACAGGTCATTATATAGGTTAGACAAGCAATCAACGACCTTTATGACTCCTGATTCTGCATGCTATTGATCTAACCTGGAATACAAAGAA
Organism: Angiostrongylus costaricensis; assembly: GCA_900624975.1. Taxonomy (NCBI): domain Eukaryota; kingdom Metazoa; phylum Nematoda; class Chromadorea; order Rhabditida; family Metastrongylidae; genus Angiostrongylus; species Angiostrongylus costaricensis. Next base: position 853 of record UYYA01005405.1, on the reverse strand, counting down.
TTTAAAAAATTTTTTTGCGATTTGAAGACATTATTAAGAATGTAATAGAAAGCCTGATGTGATTCAATGAATATATTCTGCATGGTTCAGTTATTCGGTCCAGATGGTCTTCTTGCGAAAAAGACAGTCATTCTTGTCACCCATTCAGTCGAATTCACGAAGACCGCATCTTTAATTCATGTAATGTGCGGTACGTACAAATGTCTTGTTATTAGGATACTTCGTAATTTCTATGTTTGATAATTACTATCGGTTTCTCAAGATATACAATAGAAAGTTACTTTTAGAGGCTTGTTAATCATTATAATTTTAGACTACTCTGTCTCTAAGATAATGATGAGATATTGGCAAAACTGCGGACCGCAGGTGTCTGCGGTGGGGAACGAACGCGCTATGTTTCACATGATGCTCTGCCGTTGAAAGTTATAGTAGGCAGTAAATAGAACAAAGGTTAAGATTGTGATTTCAACTTCAGCCTCAGCTTAACTAGGTTCGTTGCCGACTTTGGCTCCCTAGGTCAGCCCCGTTGACGGGTGATTTCTGATGGCACCGATCAATAGAACTAGCTGAAAGACAGGCGAAACGAAGGATCCGTCTGGTGTGGTGGTTAACGCGTTACTCCTCGAAAGGACAATAGCGTGTTTGTTCCCCACTGCAGACACCTGCTGTCCGGTGTTTTGCCAATATCTCAACATTATCTTAGTTGTATTTCACATGATACCCTACCATTAAAAATTATAGTAGGCAATAAATAAAAAAAGGTTAATACTCTGTCTATGGTGGGACGGCTCGATTATATAGGAATACCAAGTAGTTATGATTCGGTCGGAATTTGCTGCTCGCCTTTGTGTAT
>UYYA01005404.1:0-23918 GCA_900624975.1 Angiostrongylus costaricensis | reverse complement strand
GACGACTGCGCCATCCCACATCAAAAATTGATGCGAACGTACGGGATCAGGTCGCGTATGACCTCCGGGCATTCGTCCCTACATTCCCTAAACCCTACAATGAATAGCAGGGAAGAATGCCCGGAGGTCATACGCGAACTGATCCCGTACGTTCGCATCGATTTTTGATGTGGGATGGCGCAGTCGTCAACCACATGCGACTATAATCAGCTGTTCTAAACTTCCTCATTGGAAGGCACGAAAAGGCGGTGGGTTTTTCGAGAAGTTGTTGATCGTGTAATTACCAAAGAGTCTTTCGTCTTTGTGTAAGTGTTATTGAAGCGTTTGGCCTAGTAGATTGTATATCAGTATACCTTTCCAGGCTCTGAAGAAGGCGATACTGCCGAAACGTCAGCTAGCGTTGTATAGTATTGTGTTTTTATGGAAGTAAATGTATGCTGCTTAAAAACCTCGCGATTGCTGAACAAGAAAACGACACATTCATAAAGAGCAGTATAAACGGGAGCTTACTGTCGCTAGAGTTATCGTTGGGGTACCTGTAGTTTCCTCTACACCTATCTTCAGCTACAGTTTCGTAGCCATTGAAAATGGCTATATGCGGCGCCAAGTTCCGGAGCTCCTCTCTCTGCTCTCTTCCTGTGCACACGCCGGTAGCCGTTCGAAAGATGTTCCACACAAGCGCCCTTTTCGTGTGAGATGGATGAGAGGAGAGGTAATGAACCAAGATGTTTTTATTACTTGGCTTTCGATACCATTTCGTAGTGTAGCCGTTTTCTGATAGGTTTATTTGCACGTTCAGAAATGGAAGCCAGTTTTCTTTTGGTTTCTCTCGGGTGAATTTAATATACTCTGACTGTTCGTTCACAACTCGGACGTTTACGAATGAAACTTTCAAAGTCCTCAAACACTAATTCGAGTAATCTAAGACGCCAGCTAGTTCGTAACCGCCTATACGACCGTCTACGTGCAACGTAAAATTGCATAATTAATTAACCAATCAGAAAACGGCTACATTACGAAATGGTATCGAAAGCCAAGTAGTAAAAACACTTTGGTTCACTACCTCTTCTCTCACCCCTCTCACACGAAACGGGCCCTTTTGAGAAACATGTTTCGAACCGCTACCAGCGTGTGCACAGGAAGACAACAGAGAGAGGAATCCCGTAACTTGGCGAGACAAATAGCCATTTATAATGATTACGAAACTGTAGCTCGGGAGAGGTGCAGAGGATACCATAGGCCTTCAACGATAACTCTAGCGACAACAAGGTTCCGTTTATACCTTCATTTCAAATGAAGTAAGTGCAGCTATAAAACGCTGTTTAAAGGAGACAGTCTAGAGAATTCGGTAACGATACTCGAAATACCGCCGAGTAATCTACGACGCCAGCTAGTTCGTAACCGCCTATACGACCGTCTATGCCCAACACAAAATTGCATAATTTGCCCNAAAAACCTCGCGATTGCTGAACAAGAAAACGACACATTCATGTTCCAATGCCGAGGTTAAGAGAAAGTCGGTCCTGGGAACTGCTCTTCATTTCAAATGAAGTAAGTGCAGCTATAAAACGCTGTTTAAGAAGAGCCAGTCTAGAGAATTCGGTAACGATACTCGAAATACAGCCGAGTAATCTAAGACCCCAGCTAGTTCGTAACCGCCTATACGACCGTCTACGTGCAACGTAAAATTGCATAATTAATTAACCAATCAGAAAACGGCTACATTACGAAATGGTATCGAAAGCCAAGTAGTAAAAACACTTTGGTTCACTACCTCTTCTCTCACCCCTCTCACACGAAACGGGCCCTTTTGAGAAACATGTTTCGAACCGCTACCAGCGTGTGCACAGGAAGACAACAGAGAGAGGAATCCCGTAACTTGGCGAGACAAATAGCCATTTATAATGATTACGAAACTGTAGCTCGGGAGAGGTGCAGAGGATACCATAGGCCTTCAACGATAACTCTAGCGACAACAAGGTTCCGTTTATACCTTCATTTCAAATGAAGTAAGTGCAGCTATAAAACGCTGTTTAAAGGAGACAGTCTAGAGAATTCGGTAACGATACTCGAAATACCGCCGAGTAATCTACGACGCCAGCTAGTTCGTAACCGCCTATACGACCGTCTATGCCCAACACAAAATTGCATAATTTGCCCCAATGGTAGAGATGGTGACTGCATGAGTTCGGGTACAGTCTATCTGATCTCTTGTAAAGCGTGCTCGGACGAATACGTTGGCGAAACGGGTAGACCACTCTGCGTACGTATAAAAAAACACCTAATCGGCAAAGATAAACCAAATACTCCACTAGGCCGCATAGAACACAGAGACATAACGGAGGAGATTTTGAAGTAGTGGTTACGATCCTCGCGCAAGAATCGAGAACACGAGCGCGCAAAACTCTAGAGGCATTCTGGATTAATTCCAAGAATCCGAAAATGAACCGCAGGGAGGGATGCCTCATTATCACGCGTGATATTGGGCAGTATATAAGCGTGTTAGTTTGATGAGATGGGAACAATGCGATTCCGTGTGAACTCTGTGCGGTTNTTCTAAACTTCCTCATTGGAAGGCACGAAAAGGCGGTGGGTTTTTCGAGAAGTTGTTGATCGTGTAATTACCAAAGAGTCTTTCGTCTTTGTGTAAGTGTTATTGAAGCGTTTGGCCTAGCAGATTGTATATCAGTATACCCTTCCAGGCTCTGAAGAAGGCGGTACTGCCGAAACGTCAGCTAGCGTTGTATTGTATTGTGTTTTTATGGAAGTAAATGTATGCTGTTTAAAAACCTCGCGATTGCTGAACAAGAAAACGACACATTCATGTTCCAATGCCGAGGTTAAGAGAAAGTCGGTCCTGGGAACTGCTCTTTATTTCAAATGAAGTAAGTGCAGCTAGTAAACGATGTTTAAGAAGAGCCAGTCTAGAGAATTCGGTAACGATACTCGAAATACAGCCGAGTAATCTAAGACCCCAGCTAGTTCGTAACCGCCTATACGACCGTCTATGCCCAACACAAAATTGCATAATTTGCCCCAATGGTAGAGACGGTGACTGCATGAGTTCGGGTACAGTCTATCTGATCTCTTGTAAAGCGTGCTGGGACGAATACGTTGGCGAAACGGATAGACCACTCTGCGTACGTATAAAAAAACACCTAATCGGCAAAGATAAACCAAATACTCCACTAGGCACGCATAGAACGCAGAGACATAACGGAGGAGATTTTGAAGTAGTGGTTACGATCCTCGCGCAAGAATCGAGAACACAAGCGCGCAAAACTCTAGAGGCATTCTGGATTAATTCCAAGAATCCGAAAATGAACCGCAGGGAGGGATGCCTCATTATCACGCGTGATATTGGGCAGTATATAAGCGTGTTAGTTTGATGAGATGGGAACAATGCGATTCCGTGTGAACTCTGTGCGGTTGGTCTCGACGTGACATTTTGAGTGGAAGACTCATAGAAAGCGGTGAGCGTGCAAAGACTATATGTTCAATGTGATTGAAATTTTGGTTCAGCATTTTCTCTGTTTGGTTATGGAGGTGTTTGACCGAGTAGGTTTGGTCAACTTGACCTTTCCAGGCTCTGAGGAATGCGAAATCCGCCGAAACGTCAGCTTGTACGTTGATAAAGAAATAAAATAACGCCTCGTGTTTGCTGAGCAGTAATAAAAAGAATTATAACACGTGCGTTAGAGAAGATAAAAGCGTTGTTGAAAAATTTACGTAGCAAAGGAGTAGATGCTAAAGGATCTAAATTAAAATCGATGCATATTGTCTAAACTGTGTCATTATGACAGTCCAACGGCATAACTACACATCTCGTACCAGTAGGTACTGTACACTAGTATTACTTCAAAAGACCCTTCAGCGAACATCGAGATTAAAGCACTATTATGTTAGGGATGAAATGGAGCTTCCAGCCTTTTCTAAAAGTTCCTCAGAAACTCTAATAAATCGGCGAAATCGCGGTTATGTTAAGAAATGTCGGATTTTTAAGTGGACTTTTTTCCTCAAGTAGCAAAATTTTTTAGTATCGCTGCTTAAATATTGCCCATGTATGAAAGACTGCATTACAAGAATCAGCTCTTTTTTAACGATAACGCAGTGTTGCTTACTTGTCTGCGTATAAGAAACGCATAGTTTAGAAGCAGTGGAACGTGAAGATAAGGCGTAGACGAGACACAGTGGTGGTGATGACTCGAGATGAGACGACGAATTCAACAACAATTCGTGAATTTAACTTTTTACATGTAAGTTTGAAGACTTAGATAAACTCGTCCGCTCATCCTTGTCTTCTCTGATCGACCTTGATTTCTTGCCAGTCGGCCGCACGATTGGTGTCCATCTCAACCACATTACGACACTGACATCTGGTCGAAACCAGCAACTATTTTAAGTCGATGAAAATGATGAAAACAGTGACATCAAGGGAAAAATTAGCTTTTTTCCGCTAATTCAGCACTTCTTTTCCAACGAAGAACATAATCGAACACCTACTTTCTACCTGACAATATTAAGACGATGCTTTTCTTCAATGAGCAGACACGAGGTTGTTATTGTAGGATTTATTAGGATACAGTAGCTGACGTTTCGGCGGTTTCGCCTTCTTCAGAGCCTGGAAAGGTTAAATTGAAATACGATCTATTCAGACAAACACTTTCATAATCTTAGCAGATAAAGCTTAACAAATAAAATTGTGTTCGCATAAAAACAGCTTCATTTAAACAACTACCGTTTATTTGTTGTATTTAAGTCAGTTGATGGAAAGCAGCCGCACAGGGTAATACATGGGCGATAACTGTGTATGTGTCAAGTCATTGGATTATCCTGAGGTATGGCGCCAGGTCACGCGTGATGACAACACACTCCTCCTTACGGTTCATTTTTGAACTTTTCGAATTGATCCAAAACGCTTCAAGAGTTTTACGCGCTGATGTTTTTGATTCGTACGTGAGGATACTGACTCCTACTTCAAAATCTTCTCCGTTGTGTTCCTGCAATATTTAAACGAGCCGTCTTCAAGAATTTTGGACACCTATCTCTTATTTTATTAGCCCTTTACTGGTTAGACAATCTTCTTGATTAACAGGAGAGATTGAGCCATTCTGTGGCTGTCCAAAGTCATTACCTTAGCGAATCACTGGACTTTGTGACTTGAAATGAAATCCGTCACTGATTACGTTGTTAACGAGACAGCGTATTCTCTGGTAATGGTTTATTTTTTTTAAATGAATTTCTGGAAAGAACTGAGGAAATTTGGAATGCTGAGAAATATCCCAGCTATGATGAGGCGCAAAACCATTGAAGGAGCGGTACTGGTTCAACTGAAGAGCATAATAGTTCCGGAATTTTGCACTACTTTGTCAGTAGTTTTCAATTCCGTCGTCATTTAACCTCGGAATTAATATTGAATATCTTCCTAGATTATTAAGCTAGTTCGAGGATAAAAAAGGTTTATTCGACTAACTTTTCGACATCAGCGTCTTTTCCAGAGCCGATGATCCTAGTGGTGGGCTTAATAATCCACGGAGGTATTGTTTTACCGGTGTTTTGAAAATCTGAAGATTGTGTTTACTGATCTACAGTGGCATTTGCATCATACATTTTTTCATAGGTCCATGTTAACACGTAGGTCATAGGAGTTTCTGTTTTAGTTCGCTTTGTCTTTAACTATTCAGACATGGCTTTTGATGAATTACTATTTCAACACAAAGGAAGACGAAGGCTTTTGCGCGAATCGTTGTCTCGAAAGGCAACACATATTCTCCTGAGGAAAACTTTTTGTTTCTTCATAGTTCATTAAACAGTCCATTTCTGCTCATCTTTAGAAAAGCAGTAGATGTAATCTCAATTCTCACGTTTCCTCTAGCTTAAATCTGCGCCTACTCATCTTATTCTTACTGTATGTTGGCGATAATCTCTAACCATTGGGAAGAAACTCTTAAGGAATCGGCGGATTTCGTAAATTATCGTTTTACATAAAAGATATATGAAAAATCTTCTAATCGCCACAATCTACAAAATGTTTGAATACGATATGAACCCATACATTGTCTCGCTTAGGTTGTCAAAAACATCTCAATCATACCACTCACATTAATCTGCGCCTATCCATCTTATTCTTGTTGTATGTTGGCGATAATCTCTAATCTCTGGACTATGTGCGACTTCTCGGAGAATCATTTTTTTTCTTTGAGTACAGAATGATAGGCTTCATATTTAGTATTTCAGCTATATTACAACGTATGAATGTGATGCATATCGATCCGGTGTTATCGATTGCAGATCAACACCACTGGCACGTGCCATATGATCAGCGATCTTCGTGCGTCCACTCGTTATATCGTCTATGTGACAGCCAGAAATGAATACGGTGCAAGTGTGCCAAGTGTTCGTTCAATTGCCAGCACAAATGCGCACATGGTGAAGAACAATGACAGTATTCCAGATGTGATGAGTGGGAATCGTACCTCTGTTTTTTTCTTTTATTTTTTCCTCATGTTTTTCCTCCATTTTCGATTTTTCCAGTTTTACTAAGCATTTGTTACTTGCTTACTTACTTGGATAATTAGATGGCCCGTTCTCACTGGTTGTGCGAGCTCCAGCGTAATTTCCGTTCTTTCGGACTTTTGTGGGTTTAGCCATTGTGGCTCCCTGGTTTCTCGAGGTCAGCGTTGCCAAAATCTGCTCCAGGCCACTCCACGCCACCAAAAGCAGTCGTTGCCCTTGTGAATCAAGGGCAGATTTGTCACTATGCGACTAGTTTGATACCAGAACGGGGACGGATCCTGGTACTGGTTTACGCTTAGCTAGGCTTCCTGATGGAAACACCTTATGAAGCGATTACTAACTCCATTATTTCTGCTTCATTTCTTTTCAACTCTTTGAAGAGTTTCTAGAGGGATGGAGGAAGCAATGCGCATTAGTTTAGTCTTAGCTGGTCTTCCATATGCAAATTCTGAACTCCTTCACGGCTTAGAAGGTCTTGCGAAGACATGAGACCACCATTGTACATTGCTTTTTGACACCCAAACCTATGAAATGTTGAAGGGGCTGTGGCTCGGAAATTTATGCACGTATGAAAGTTCATATTAGAAAACTGTCGTTTATGAAGCGTTTTGTTGTCTCCTTTATCATGAAGTAATTCTAAAAGTGATTTGAAGTAATATAGCTCTATACTAGCAGATAACACAAGGGCAAATTTTGCTTGACCCTCCTAGTGATAAAAATTACAGATTTTACCAATTTTTTAAAGTTTTTCATGCGAAATTAGCAATGAAACCCTCGATTTTGCTGATTGCAGAGTGCTGTAAAGTGAACAAAGTGTCGGAATTCTGTCGTTCAAAGATGTGCAACGTAGAGACTTCACCAAATGCGTTCGCAACCGTCTCGATCGCAACCACCTGTCGTGTCGAGTGGCCAAAGGTACCAACGGTTATAGATTTGTTGATGGATATTGATTAGGTTCAAAAACCTAAACCAAAAGTGAACTAATCATGCGAAAGTTTTTTCTACTTTTATTTTAAAAATTCATGATGTCTTTCTTGGTTCACGAGAAATTCCGTGCGAATAGAGTGACGTTTTCTATAATGGGACAATTTTAAGAGATTTCAGATTTAATATGCCCTTTAGTGTTTCACACTTTATTTGTGTTCTTTCACGCTTTTCTTCATCTTCGTTTTGAATTTAATCCGTCTTTCTTCTCTACATGAACTGTTATCAGACTTTTGTGCAGTAGACAGAATGCTTATTATCCTTGATCCATCAGCCGAAGTCATTGAACGGACGGAATTCAACAATAAATAGATTGTATAAATGAAGGGCTAATATGAAGGAGGTTGTACATCTTGGTTGAAGCGATCGATACTGTAAAATCACTCATTCTTCTAAAAATTGGAGTCTATTTAACTTTACCATGAATAATCAGTATTTTGTTACATTCACCGATTAACACAAGCTTGTCACCAGTTCTTAATTGGGGGCATATTGGTACCTTCGCCTTCTTCAGATCCGCGAAGATTAAAGTCAGTAGTTATTTTCTTCTTTCATTTTCATATATATTTTAGTTGACGATTGAAATAGACATCATTCCGGAGACAATAGAATGAAATGTGATGAGCAAACGTTTATGATAGTGAGTAAAAGGATAAAAAATGAAGCTCTCGGCGTTGATCAATCTCTGAGGGATGCGCCATGCGCTCGACTTCATTAAGCATCCTTAGAGGTGAATGAATGCATATCTGGTCTTTATAATAACTTGCGGTGGCCTACCGATGTATCGAGCCAGTGCTGCTATCTTCTCATGCAAGTCTGGTACCAATTTGCCAACCGCGGAGGGATGCAAGGCTTGGTGAACCTAGGGAGCGGTGATCGATCCCATGTGTATTGCAGGGCGCCTCCGACCACTGCGCCGTGCACATTCCTTATGGGAATGAATGGTTTCAGTAAATTCCTTTTTTTTTCGGAAAAGTATGTTTACAATGGAAAACTGAGAAGATGAAGCACTGCAAGTATTTTGATCACCGGTTCAGAATCTTTATGAAAGTGCATATAATAAATTTTTCCTCATTGTCAATGTTCTTTCTGTAAAAATGTGCTGGTCGTATTTCACCTAAACTGTTATCCTATTTCAGCTTTTTCTTAAGAAATTGACGTTGTGGAATAGATTACGGCAGATTTTCTTAGCGTATCTCTTCCCTTTCTTCTGGATTTTATGTCGTTCAACCGGTTACTGTAGATCGTTTTACCATACTTCCGTGTAGGCTTTTCGCTATTAAGGCTCACGTGAAATTATGTGAGAACATTGCATACACTATCGAACCGGTTTGTGAAACTTAAATCGGCTTAGGCTTACTTTGGCAGTATCCTAGTTAAGCCATCCGTTTTAGGCTTATCCTGATTAAACCATGCGTTCGTTCGTTTAGGTGTCACCGTGTCTGGCCGACGGTCGTAACCATACGGAATGCTGTCGCCGCAAAGGTGTCCAGGAAGACTGCTTGTCAATTTGTGCCGGATCTACTGAAACACTCGGTGTTCACTCGGTTTTGTGCCTCAATCTTGATCTCCAGGCTATTTATCAATGTCTTAGAGAGGGTTATGGTTAGTATTATATAATTCTAACTTACTTTGATACTTTGATAGTCCGTCTTCAGTGGTCCGGTGGGCCCCAGCGTAATCTCCACTTTTTCGGAATTTTGCTGGTTTAGCCACTGTGATTCCCTGAAGTCCCGAGGTCAGCCAGGCCATAGTCGGCCCTAGGTCGTCGTCACCACACAAGCAGCCGCCGCCTTTGTGGATCAAAGGAAGGTTTGCCACCATGCGATTAGTTTGGCACCAGTACGGTGGTCGATCTTGGTATTGGGACTCTTAGCTAGGTTTCCTAATGGAAAAGTCGGAGTTCTTCTCAGCTTGGGAGACCCTGCTGATGGGATGAATTCCTCCGCTGTACATCGCAGCCTGACATCCAGAAACACCTAGCTACGATGAGACGGTAAACCGGGAAGGATTATATCGTTCACTACTTACAATTCTAATTAGTGCAGCACAATTTCTGAAAATATGTTGGTTCAATTTGGCTGAAAATGGGAAATGTGCAGAGAGAATTGTGAAAAAATTGAAAGAGAAAATGTGGTGACGAATCAAATGGTCACCTTGTTAATCTGAATGAAATACAACTAGAGTTCAACATTCTGCGAGGAAACTAGTAGATGTTTTTGGATCCCTTTAACTTTACATTGCCTTATTATTACTTTGTTATAACTTCATTCTTCCGCGATTGAAACTAAAAGCCGAGCGGTGCTATATAGTCTAACATTTGTTGTGTGTAGCATTTTCAGACGTTATTACTGGTGCAAGGTTTTTGGTAGGTCTAGGGTAGTACACCATTTTTCGTGCATTTTTATAGAAACGCATCCTTCTCCACCAGTAAACGTCACTGTCACTTCTACTAGTGACTCGTCAGTTGAAATATCATGGGAGGAACCGAACTCGAATGCTCATCTCGTTGAGACGTACACGTTGCTGATTAGGAAAACTGAGCACGGAGCGCCAATCCGGGAGGTTTGCATATTTGAAATAGCTCATTTCAGTTTATTGATTTATTTGCTAGGTTATGGTTATATTTAGTTTAAAGAACAAAAATTAACTGACAAACCTTCCATTCCGAGCTATCCCTCTGCAAACGTTGTGAAGACCAAACCTCCATTATTTCTTGAGATTTTAGCTTTTCTATTTTTTTTTCGAGTGGAAGAGAAGTGCAGTATGAACTACTTGAGAAATGGAGTTGAAACATAGAGTTTCTACAAGTTTGTAACTTGCTGAAATAAAGAATAATGGGGCACAAGGGTAACGCAGTGATGCTGTTCACTACACACTAGTCTCTGCTTAGACACCGTTCTAGGCCAGCCATGCTCCACTCCATCCATATTGGGTAGGGACTTGTTTAGGAGGAAAACAGTGTTGACTTGATGTTTTGGTAGGCCCAGTTGGAAGCTGAATATGCATTTAATTTTCCTCACTACGTTAAAAATGGGGTAGAATGCATGACGTATCCTTAAGGGATTCATTAGTCCCTATCTGTTTATTCATTTATGCTTTATATTTCTGTGAATAGTATCTGACTAGGTAAATATATCGTTTAATTGAGCTCTGATGGCGAAGAAGATGTTCTGCAGGTGCATAACGCTGTTTCCCCTCATACCGAGATCGGCCTCGATCCGGACAGCGAGTACCTGGTTTCTGTTCGATCGAATTCCGAAAAGGGCCAGTCATTACCATCGACATCTGTCCTTTTCTACACTAAATCGAATAGTCGAGGAGTGTGCCTAATTGGAGAACCGTTGCTAATTTCAGGTTAATTTGAAATCCTTCCTTTGATTTTAGTGCTCTGTTTTCATTTTCATTGTCTTTCAGCTTCTTCTTTTCTTTTGCAATTGTTTTTCACCTTTCTTTTCTCATTTAATTTGAACTACACTCTAAAATAGTTCTATTTTTTATACTTGCATTTATGTTCTATTAAAATAAAAAAAAGACGTTCTGAGTCAGACTGCTATGAATTAGTATGGAGCAAGGTAGTGGCGTTGAATATTGTTCAAATAAATTTGATGAGTTTCATAACTACGGAATTATTAGTGATTGGTGCGTGTAGCGCAGTCGTTGGAGACGCCCTGCAAGACACATAGGACCGATCCCCTCACCCCGGCCCACCAAGCTCTCCATTCCTCCGGGGTCGGCAAAATGGTACATGGCCTGTCTGGGTGGCTCGATACATCGGTAGGCCACCACGAATCAGTGTGAAAGCCAAATATGCATTGAATCATCTCCAACATGCTTGTTGAAGTTGAATGCATGGCGCATTCTTCAGGGATTGGTCAACGCCGAGAGCTTTATCTTTTTTTATTAGTAATATTTTTCACTTCATGGAGAAATCACGGGTGCTGCGACAGTTATTCTTGTTGATTACGTAGGTTCGCTAACTGACAAATTTTCGCTACTTATAATGCTGAGATATTTGCAAAACTCCGAACTGTAGGTGTCTGCGGTGGGAATGAACGCGCTATTGTCCCTTTTTGATCGATAGAACTAGTTGAGATACAGGCGAAACGAAGGACCCGCGTGGTGTGGTGGTGAACGCGTTTCTCCCCGGAAAGGACAATAACGCGTTCGTTCCCCACCACAGACACCTAAGGAAAATGAGAGAAAGATGTGAGAGGAAAATGTTAGAGTGGAAGTTTTCCGTTCTTTGATGATTAACTAGGGAGCTTTCATTAGCAAAGATCTTTTGAATTTATCTAAAAAGTGGGGATTACAAATCACTTAGCATCCATACGAATCTTTGTAGACCAGCTCTACCGCTTGAGGTTACCGATACAGAGAGTGTAATAATCATGAATGTTGAGTTGCTGCAGTATAGGTATTAAGTCTTTTCTAGTTCACTTGTAAAATACATTTGAAACATATAGTAGCTTACCAGCTTTCATAAACCATCTGGTGGTCGATATGTGTATTGCCAGAAGCTCTGTTACGGAATGGAAAGAAGGATGAAGAATTTAGTGGTGTAAAGCTCCTCAGTCTATGGTGATCGTTACTGATGGTTAGTTCCAGCATGTGATTTTTAGTGACACTACCGGCAAGGAATGTTTTAAATCCTTTTTATCTTCCCATTGGGGCTGTCTCATTCATACGTGCCAGAATCAAACAAATCAGTGGTTGATGTCTGTTAACTTTGCTATCAACAAATTGTTTCACTCTGGTCTCACTTGGATTTAAATATCAACGGAAAATCGGTAAAAACCTTTTTTTAAATAAACAGCGCTTGCTCGGCTTTTAGTTTGAATCGCGGAAGAATGAAGTTATAACAAAGTAATAATAAGGCAATGTAAAGTTAAAGGAATCTAAAAACATCAACTAGTTTCCTCGCAGAATGTTGAATTAGTTATAATCATAATTTTAACCTTTTTTATTTACTGCCTATTCTTTTTAACGGCAAGGTATGTTGCGAAATATAGCTACTCTAACGCTGAGATATTTGCAAGACTCCGGACCGCAGGTGTCTGCGGTGGGGAACAAACGCGCTATTGTCCTTTCCGGGGAGAAACGCGTTCAGCACCACACCACGCGGGTCCTTCGTTTCGCCTGTCTCTCGGCTAGTTCTGTCGATCAAAAGGGGAGAATCGCGCGTTCGTTCCCCACCGCAGACACCTGCGGTCCGGAGTTTTGCAAATATCTCAGCGTTAGAGTAGCTATATTTCGCAACATACCTTGCCGTTAAAAAGAATAGACAGTAAATAAAATGGTTAAGATTGAGAATTTTTCTTTAAAAATATTTAACTGACATGCTGGGGTTTTTCTCCGCTTACTCCTTTTTAATGTTAAGAAGGAGAAAATCTTCGTAGTGGAAAAAGTTGAAATGAAAGGGCCTCGTCTTACAGTTGTTTGATAGTTCGAAACGCAGCGAAAGGGTGTTAAATACACAAGTGACCCACGATTCTATTACTCGATAGTCAGACGGAAATTGCGATTGAAACTCATGAGACGAACATTTTGAAGAAGCAATTTTTGTTTTTGTTTTCTTGTTTTTTCGTAAAAAATCTACTCCTTATAGTGAACTTTGGTCACAATGTTAGAGGACATAGCTGCAAAGCAGAGAACCTCATCTTTCCTTTTTGCTGCTTTCCCTTATGTTTTATGGTCGACAAACTAAGAAGATAATTGATATAACTAGCAATAAGGCAGATTTACAGAAGCTCGACCGTTTCTCTGCAGTTCGAGCCATCCTTGTCCGCTCGGTTTTCAGTGTATGGACGCCGAAGACGAAGGTTTTTGTTGCCAAAAAGGTCGGCTTCCTTTATTTGATAATGCACCTGATTTTTCTAATTGCACTTAATTAAAAAACACTGTTAAAGCATCTGGGATTTTGAATGCTCCCTAAAATGTAGATCATTTGTTCTTAAATCATTTCTACTATCCACCGATCAATGTGAGCAACATTAAGAAGCCGTGATCAATACCATTGTTCAACACCGAACGCATTATTTTCAGACTCTGGAAATTCGAATGACGACTTCCAAGACTGCTGCCGTCATCAGAAAGTGTCACCCGATTGTCAGTCAACTTGCTATTTCAACGTCACACTTCCAGAACGCTGTCGACGTAAGATGGATTTCTCAGTTTTGAAGAATTCGCAGAGATTCGGAGGGTTTTCAAAGAGAAGAGAGAGAAAGGAAGAAGGGAGATTATGAATGGTTAGTTGGAAGCGCATTGTCAATTGTGTCCACCGCTTCTTAATAAGAAGCGAACGTTCCTATGCTTCAAACGGTGGGTATTATAGGCGCATCCTTTTGGTCGTGTTGTTACTCACTAGAACTTAACTTGTATTTGATCAAATTCACACCAATATAACGAAACTGCCAGTGTGAGCAAAACCTCAAGTCTCCTTAGCCCGGATACTGCGATCTCTCAAAGTTCCACACTGCTCAGCTATTAATACACCTCGCAATACGCATTTGGCCTAAAGGACCTCACTCTTTCCGACGTCGAAAAAAGTAAAGGCGTTCAGAATTGAATTAATTTGGATGTGCTAAAAGTGATAATAGATCTGACATCCACGCTTCGCCGTGGAGACTACTTGATTACCACCAAGAAGTTCATCTACTACAAAAAATGTTCCTATGGGGAATTTGGAGAGAAATTTTAATTTTTAAGTTTCGTGCTTATTCTTTTACTACTTTTCTATGTATGCTAAAGAATTTCAATGATCACCGAATCGTTCATCATCTCAGGTGATCTAAACAAGTGGGTCCAGTGCGCATCTGAGGGTCGTGATCATTCTCGATGTTGTGAGATGGAGAACGTCCCAAAGGAGTGTCTCACTGGTTGTCGACACCCTTTCCAGGTAAAACCATCACCTTCTTGTTGTCGTGCTCGTTTTTGTCCTCATTGGTTTGCGTTCCAGTTTTGGACCTTCATATTCGATGAAAGGTCTTTGTGATACGTTGTTTTAGATGAAACTCCCTACAAAAACCATCGACCACTAGCATGGATTCCTTTCGTTCTCGATCTGATGGTAGCTTTTGTGATTCAAAAGGATTAATGGTTTTTTATGTGAGATGTTGTTCAGTTAGTTTCGAGTGAAGGCAGAAATTTCCACACTACCTAAAACATCAAATTGGTATAATTGATCCTTGAATGGCGATCCTTCTTCATGAGTGATCACACGGATTCGTCAACTATTTCCATGTTTTTAAAACGTTGTTTACTTGGTTGCTTTATATTGCTTTAAAACATTATTCGCCTTTAACCTCAGGAATTCCGCTCTAGGGTGTTTTCAGATTCTTCCCACAGACAGTTGCCGGTCTCTATATTGGGTGGAGATTTGTCGCCTTGTGATTGGGTCTTTTCCAGGGCAGTAACCTTTAGTGGAATTGCTTCACTCTCATATACGTTTCCAGATGGATATACTGAACGTCCTTTCATTTTGCATCATTCTGTTGCTAAGCTTGGATCTCTTGGGTTATTCCTGGTTGGTGAACTGCGGTGTGAGCGGAATATTCATCTTTTCGCAAGGAGTTCGATTAATGGCGGTTCGAAAACGTTCTCGTACGACTTTCAGAACTTCAGGAAAAGAAAATTTGCCGACAAGTTAATCGGCTGTAAGCTGGAAGTTGTAAGGCGGCCCATACGATTCTTCGTTGTTCATAGCGATTGACCATTCAACGATTCGACTAATTAGTGCCTTAAATGTAGAAACGAAGCCGAACCACTGAGTGAATACCTCTGTTCCTTAAGAGAAAACGGCCAGCATTTTCGCTGAAACTGCGCTATTTCTTAACCGATTACTTATTTGTTCGTCGTTTTACGTTGCTGTTCGTCTTTAGGTGGCGGATTCGTGCTTCGTTGCATTGCCGAGATTCTCAACATGTTTCTCAGCGCCTCATCTTGGCCTGCCACAGCCGGTTCAACGTCTGAAGGTGACATTGATCACTTCCGATTCAGCGCTGCTCATCTGGCAAGACTCCGATTACAGTGTTACCGGATATAAAGTGGAGGTATTTGAAGTCATAAAATGTGAATAGTTGATGCAATAATACTTATCGTGTAATTTGTTGTATACTGTATTTTTTTTAGTGTTAGGTATCTGTAGAAAAAGACAAAAGAACGCAACGAAAACGTCACTATTGATGAAGTTATGTAAAGCAGTAAATATGTGGCTGATTAGAAAGTGTACAGTAGGAGCCATAAAAATTTAAGAGGAAGTAAAAAGACCGTTTGTTTCTCCCAAAGAAAACATTTAAACTTTAGTTTTTTGTTTTAATTCTTATTAAGAATTCAAAAATTCTAAAAGCTCGGATTTTCAACGCCCTTGTTATTGTTGTTAAGCTTTTCGCTAACGATGCACTTGCGTCCACGGCTGAGACGACAGCAGAAAGCTATCGTTTGGAGAATCTTTCGCCATCTACTGAATATCGAGCCAGAGTGATTAGTAAGAACGAACATGGCGACGGTCCGCAGTCGTTCAATATCACCTTCACTACCCTGCCGCTAAGAAGTATGAGATTTTTTCTCATTATTTTCGTCGTGATTAAATGAATTCGCCTACCTCGAAGTGCATTACGATAGCTGAAGAGTCGAACTAGTTGAAATTTCTCGGCTTATTAGGCCTGAATGCCTTGCGTTTCAATAATGTTAGGTCGAATTCATCCATTAAAGCATTTCTTTGGCTGTGAAAACAATGAATAGTAGGCGGCATTTGCTTCTTGCTTTTTTTAAAATCACATCGTATCAACCGGAAAGTTCTGATGAAGATCTGCTGGAAATTCTTCCTTATTTTGTGGAAACCTTACATAGAAAGCTTGGCAAATCGTTTCGTTTTCAGTTTTTTTTTCGTTATGCAAGAGCTTTTATTTTATTAAATTCTAGTTGCCGATGGTGATCGTCCGAAAGCTCCAGACGGTCTGAGTGTTGTGTGGAATTATGGGAATCGTGTAAATATCACTTGGAATCCGGTCACTTTACGTATGGATGAACGACCAGTTACCGGTGTCGTCACATACACACTCTACTATGTGGAAGTTGAAAAAACTGGGCAGTGGACTACGGTATTGATATGATATATCTTAATGAAAATGAAAAATGACTAAGAAGAGAATACAAAACAGATACTGTTTTTAGAGTGTTTAGGTCAGAGTTTTAGTTATCGGAGAAATTTGCTTCATAGATGAAAAATGGCGAGGCTTTTCAAAATTACTTTTCAACTGTTTTTTAACTCGTCACTCACTGATTAGTACTCAAACATCGTTGGGAAAAAATCCCAACGTAGTCGTTTAGATCACTTCCATATCAAATGTTGCCTTAAAAACCTAAAGAAACAAGTGGGCAAGGATTTCTGATTTTAGTAGGTTGCTTTATAGTGCAAGAAAACTCACTGTGGAGTGTTATGAAGAGCGGTCAACTTAAATCTGTACGTTAAAGTGCGGAAATTTTCTGCATGACAACTAGGGAATTTCTCTGGCCAGTTGCTATTACTGTTTTTTTTAGATGCAAACGAATAGCACCTGGTTGATCATAAAAGATCTAACACGAGATGCACTGTATTCCATTTATGTGATGGCAACGGAAAAGGAGAAAACTAGCCGAAGTTCATCGGTGATTACAGTACTCGCGCAGCCAGGTACGCATCTATACCTGAACAAATGCGTCCAGTCGATCGTCCCACGAATAATTCCAGGTGTTCGCGTTTTCCTGATGAATTATTCAAGTCATTCTTTCTTCAGATCTGTTGGGATTACCGGAACCAGTTGTGAAAATCATTCCGGATCACGCAGACGGTGTCTATACGCAGAACGACAAAATTCTGATCAACTGTTCGGTGCCTGTCGATATCACTAAAGGACATTTGAATATCGATCTTAGTGCTGGAACCCATTCGGTCTGTTTATTTTCGTTCGGATCTTTTAATGGTAATAGTGGTGTTGGTTGCCATCAATGCACGAAATATTGCGGTTATCGATACCCTTCTGACTATTTGTAGTGGTTCAATGATGGAGTACTTAGCTGAATATCAGATAGTGTAGAGACTAGTTAGTTGATTAGTCGTTGCTTTGTCTCTCCTTGACTATGGAATGTGGATCTATGTCGTGAGATTCTGTACTATATAGGTGTCTAAACCTTAACGTTTGAGAGACTGTGAGTGAGAGTCAAGAAATTGAAATCTTATTGATCTGCAACCTTTAGTAACCAGACGAATTTACGACGTTGAGTTCTGAATGAGGATGCTGGAGGTCTTCTTGCTTTTTGAATGAAATGCTGTAGTGTTGTGTAGTTTGCCTTCTCGTTCTTTGCAACGCAAGGCTTGTGATTGTAGCATTCAAAGCGTAAATCTCCAACGTTGGTAGCTAAAACGTATTTGTATCAGACAAATACAGAATGCAATCAGTGAATGTTCACATCATACATGCGAGGTAGAAAAACTTCACTGTTCGTGTAAGAGCATACAACTGTAATTTGTCTAAGCAGACAGAGAAGATTTTCCATGTGATGTTTACGTCAAACATGCTAGGTAGAAACATTCTACAGTTGGTGTAAGAAGTGAGCAACTGCAGTTTGTCTAAGTATATACCTAAGGTACGCTATGTGATGCAGAGTCTTTTCAGTAGGAATATCTTGAATTTATTGGTTTACTTAACGAAAGTACTTCATGGTATGACACAGTTAATATGCATAGCGAACCATCATTAATCTACATGAGGAATTGTTTTGGTAACAGGTTTCCTCTTTCTCTGCAAAGCGTTGTTAATTAAAACCACTGTAACTCCCATGACCAACTGTCTAGGAACCTTGGCACTGATCGAACAATTCTTTATATTGCTGTTTAGCAAACACGAGGTGTTATTTTACTTTTTTTTACGTACAAGCTGACGTTTCGGCGGATTTCGCCTTCCTCAGAGCCTGGAAAGCTCAAGTTGACTGCAATCTTCTACCTGGTCAAACACCACCAAAACCAAACAGAGAAAACCCTAAACGAAAATTTCAATCACATTGAGCACAGAATAGCTTCTTCGCACACTCACCGCTTTATATAAGTTTTCCACTGAATATGTCATGTGGAGGCCAACCGCACAGTGTTCACATGGAAGCGTACTGTGTTCCTCCCATCACAATAACATGTTTAAATACTGCTCCATATCACGCTTGATTATGAGGCATTCTTCCCAGCGGTTCATTTTCGGACTCTTGGAAATAATTCAGAATTCCTCGAGAGTTTTGCGCGCTGTAACCTCTACTTCAAAATTTTCGCCATTACATCTGTGCGTCTTATGCTTGCCTAGCGGAGCGTTTGGCCTAGGTTTACCGACTAGGTGTTCTTTTATAACAGACACAGAGTGATCTACCCGTTTCGACAGCGTATTTGTTTCCGCACGCCTTACAGCGATCAGATAAACCGTAGCCGAACTCATGCGTTCACCATCTCTTTCATTAAGGCAATTTTACAACTTTGCATTGCTTATGGACGGTCATATAGGCGGCTACGAACTAGCTGGTATATAGGTATAACGTATAACGGTATATCTGTAAACCACTGTGTTCATCTCCATTCTCATTAGAATTTTGACCTGCAGTTATTCACCCAGCAAAATTATGCATGTCGATCGTCGCAATTATCAACCGCATGGCGACAGCTTTAAATCCACTTTTTCACACTTTGGTAACGTGGTGATGACATATGAACGATGCGTCGATGGGGCCAACGTGAGTCACATATGACTCAATTATTTTTCGACCGTTTATTATGTCGCATAGAGCCTCTCTCCGAAAGGTTTGCATTCGATATCTGATCCAGCACACATTGCGGTAACCGTTGGCAGTGAAAATCTTTAATTTGCAGTCAGAAATGTACAGAAAAACTTTTGTTTTCGAACGAGTTTATTGGACGAAAATTTAACTTGTAGTGGACCGCCACTTTACTTCGGTAGCCATGATGAAGTTACCTTATGAAATGTGTGTGTTTGAAAAATATCGGAATAAACGCTCTAAATTAAATATTTGATGTATTTTGGTGCTCCAACGAATTTTTTCCCAGCTGACAGAAACCATAAAATGTAGCTTTTATCCGCTGCCCACTGTTTTTTCCACGGCGAGGTATTATGTGAATACAACCATAATGATGCTAGGATATTTGCAAAACTTGGACCTTAGCTCAGATGAAACCACGAAGATCCTTTCCGAGGGCGAAATGTTCAAAATAATTTATGCTTCATTGTTGGTGGTTATACAACGCGTTTCTTGTTTAACCGTAACGTTTTAGGCCAGTAATGACCATGGTGTCTCATGGGTAGCTGAGGAACTGGAAGCGGATTCGTCCGTCGACACCGTCACTTGTGCGGTAACGGATACAGATGGTCGTCAGAATGTCGCCATGCGACACTTACTTGTAAGATGTAGGTTTTTACTAGTTTTCTGGCACCATGTTCAGTATCATCGCGTAGTTTGTGTACTTCAACATTTATGTAAAGCCGAAGTTCACCATTCGTTCACCTACTCCTTGTTTCTTATTTATCGTCCTCCTCTTCATTTCCTTCTAGAATCCTTTCACATTGTGGTATGTTATTTAACTCCTTTAACATAACGCGCTGCTTTCAGTTGGTCCAGTTGCCAAAATGGACAAGGAGAAAGTGAGAGCGTTCGACGATCAGTCAGCTGATCTTACTTGCACTGTTAAGGTTAAGTTAGAGTAATTCGTAGGCATATGATCGTATTCCTTTCAAATGCATGGTTTCATTATTTAGTTTAAGGGCTTTCCATCGCCGGCAATCCGTTTCGAAATTGAAGGCAAAGCGGTAAAGGGAGAAACACGCGTGAAAGTCATCGCCATGAACACCTATCGTGCTACACTACATGTTCGTCCAGCGACTCAAACAGAGTCACTCTTGTGTTTCACTTTCCCATTTTTTGCTTGCTTAGCCGAATTTCATGTCATTTCAACACTGATTTTACTAAAGCAAAACGATTTGTGGGAAATCTTTACTAATCTACGTCTGTTGCTCGATACCTGCATCCTGTTTGAAGTTGAAAAGCATAGACTTTGGAGAAATATTAGGAACTGAGTATAATTCTGAAGAATTAAATAAGTTCTAAAGTGACTCATTTTAGTTGAAGAATGCCACTGGAATGGCCGGCATCTACTCCTGCATAGCTGAAAAGAACGGCAGCCAGTCAATCGATACAGCTGAGGTGTGACATTCATCTTTTAGGTTAAAAATTTCCTCTGGTTGGTGACTGTTCTTTATTTTAAAGTCTGTACTTTTAAAAGAATGTAGTTTCTTTGTTTCTCGTTAATAGTATTATTCATCTGCGTAACCCGTTGCCCCGTTGATCGTCGACTGACTCGAGCGGACGCCAGTAAATCTTCCATTTTTCCGTCGCGCGCAAGCGTATCCCAGTGGATTCTGTTTCATTAAGAACTCTGACCATCAGGTTTGTAGTCTTCTTGCAGTACGTTTGATATCTTGAAGAATCCGGTCACTAACGGCCCTCGTCCATTGGTTGTCGTTCATGCGCATTATGTGCCCTGCCCACCTTATCTTCGACAGTTTAACTTATACAATGGCATGTCTGATTTTTGGTCGTAAACTCAAGTCGGAGCTTCGGATCCCTTCCCTCACTTGTGCGACACGGGATACTCCTAGCATTATCCTTTCGACTGTGCGTCCATTAACGCTGTGTTATCTTTCATCCTGCCTGCGTAGTGAACTAGTTTTCTGACGCGTACATTAAGTCAGGAAGTGCCGTGAAGTCGAAAAGGTGGGGACAGAGTCGGGTGTTCTTTGTCCTCTTCACCACATCTTCGATGCTCTTGAAAGCACCCGAGCCGATCGCTTCCTTCTGCTCAACTCTGGAGCTTAGTCGTTCATCATGATGATTTCCCGACCTAGATAGTCGTAACAGGAGCATTCAAAGATATTCGTTCCGTTGAGAGTGAATGGGGCATACGAAACCAATCCTCATGAACATCGTTCTTGTGATATCTACTCAATGATCGATCTTTCCACAGGTTTTATCAAAGTCGGCAAGCATTGGTTCCGCTTGGCTAATGTTTAGTATTATAAGAACCATGTTATCAGCAAAGTGAAGATCGTGTAATTGCCGACCTTCGATTTCCGCTCCCATGTTATCCCATTCCAATATTCGCTTAACTTGTCGAGAGTGGCGCTGAATAATTTTGGCGAGATTTTATCGTCTTGCCTAACCCCTTTTTTGACGTCGACGTTAATATCGTTGTAGAATGGTGATGTCTTGGTTGTGAAATTTCTATACAGCTCAGGATGAGTGTTTATACATTGAGCCAGGGACTCCCTGATCGTGCAGTGCTTCCATAACTGCTTCTATCTTAACTGAATCAAAAGCCTTTAATTCGATGAAAGTGAGACAGTGCGGTCTTTTGTATTATTGCGATACTTCAGTGAGTCTTGTTATCGTGTGGATTTGGTCCATCTTACTAAATCCTTTTCGAAACCCTGCTTGCTCACATGGCTGCCCTTCATCCAGTGCTCTGTCAATCTTGTTTAGGTTGACTCGAGTGGAAAGTTTGTAGACGACAGACAGCAAGCAGATTGGGCGATGGGTGCCGAAATCGTGGTGGTCTCTCTCCTTGAACAATAACACTATCTTGCTGATCTTTCACTGGGTAGGGACCTTGGATTCGGACAGGTAACGTGTGAAGAGGCAAGCTAGTGTATTTACGAGGACTGGCGGAAGGTTCCTCAGGTGTTCAGATTTTATCACGTTCGGACCTGATGCTCTTCAATTTCTCGTCAACGAAATAGCATGCCGGAATTTGGAAAGGAGAACCGGTAGTACGACATATTCGTCCTCCTTTATTTTATGTGAGAGCGAGAGGATGTGGCTATCGAAGAGATCGAGAGAGATGAGTAGTGGTCGTGAATGATTTTCTCCATTGCCTTTCTGAACGCTGCAACTGTTCTTTCTGGGCGTCGGAGTGCAGTCATCTTTATCTTGTAATTGGTGAAGCTTCGATGGGCTATGCGAATGCTTTTCCCAGCCTCTTCATCTTTGACCATGACTGCTCCTCTTCTATCCTTAAGACCTTTTATCGCCTGTCTGCATTGTTTTGCAAGTTCTGACTTAGTTCGCGGTTGCCTGCAGCCTGTGCGATTCCACGCTGGCGTATGAGCTGACCTTCGGACTCTTCTCATTCCGCCAACGTGAAGATGCTGAATGAACCGATCGTTTTCCTCGTCGATATTGTCCAGGACGTTATCTTCCCAAGAGCCGGCTAGTGAATTGAATAATCAGCTGAGGCTCTGAGGAAGACGAAGACGTCGAAACGTTAGCCGAAAATAAATATATTTATCAACCTCGTGTAAGCTTATCAAGAAAGAATACATATTGAATAATCACAGTTTATGGTGGTTTTGGGAGTTTGTTTTTTGAGTCTATCTCCTTCCTCCCTTGTTCGCGCGGAATGATTTCTTGCACAAACAAAGCAGTGGTCTTATCCCATGTAGAATTTTGGGACAACAGCTACATCGGTTAGACAAAACCTTCTATTTACTATTATGTGGTCTGCTTCGTTGTGGTACTCTGCATTGGGAAACTCCTACGTGCAGTGTGGAGGGTGCTTCTGGAATTGCGAGTTGCCATGGAATGTCTTGTTTGTCATAATAAACTCAGAGAGCCGTTCACCCTGTTCATTCCATTCTTTTCCTTGGGTCCCATTGCGACATTCTTCAGGCGTTCTTCTGGTTACTTCCTAGTAAATACAGAGAGTATTTGCCAGATCGGTGCAGCAGAATCAGGAACTCGTCACCTGGTTCCAACTGCGTCTGAGGGAAACAAAGGTCACTCTTGGTTCTCGATTAATCCTCTATTCGCCAGCTGAAGAGGTGTAACGTTGCATTGCGACTAACCGGCATGAGATCACCCTGTGATGGCGATCCGTGGAACGAGTTATGCCAAGTAAATGTCAAGGAAATGATGGGAAAGTAGCTTAAGTGGTAGTTGATGGAAAACTACATAGAACTACTTACCGAATTTTCTTTTTCTTTTGCACCTAAGATCTTATTACTTAGCTAGTCTGGTTTCAGTTGAAGAACATTTGAACTGTTTAGCTGGTCATCTCGCGTGAACTGTTGCCAGTGAACCCGAGATTGATCCTGTCCTGTTGCGAGAAGGAGCAAATCGAAGGGGATTGTCTACAGGCGTGTTCCATCGGAAAAGTGCGTATTATCAGTACAGTGTGTTAATTAGCATTAAATAATTCCCATGACCGACTTTCTGTTAACCTCGGCATTAATTGATAATTCAATGTTTTTCATCAATAAGCAGACACGAGGTTGTTAATATAGAATTTATTAGAACACAATTGCTGACGTTTCGGCGGTTTCGCCTTCTTCAGA
>UYYA01005403.1:0-24011 GCA_900624975.1 Angiostrongylus costaricensis | reverse complement strand
ATATTGGCGAAACGGGCAGACCTTTGTGTATCCGTATAAAAGAACACCTAGATGGCAAACGAACACTAAGACGAAGCACCCCACTAGGCACGCATAGGATACAAAAGCATAGCGGAGACGATTTTGAAGTGAAAGTCAATATCCTTGCACCGGAGTCCAAAACACCAGCGCGAAAACTCTTTGAGGCTTTTTGGATCAATGCCAAAAACCCTACAATGAATAGCAGGGACGAATGCCCGGAGGTCATACGCGACCTGATCCCGTACGTTCGCATCGATTTTTGATGTGGGATGGTGCAGTCGTCAACCACATGCGACTATAATCAGCTGTTCTAAACTTCCTCATTGGAAGTCACGAAAAAGCGGTGGGTTTTTCGAGAAGTTGTTGATCGTGTAATTACCAAAGAGTCTTTCGTCTTTGTGTAAGTGTTATTGAAGCGTTTGGCCTAGTAGATTGTATATCAGTATACCCTTCCAGGCTCTGAAGAAGGCGATACTGCCGAAACGTCAGCTAGCGTTGTATTGTATTGTTTTTATGGAAGTAAATGTATGCTGTTTAAAAACCTCGCGATTGCTGAACAAGAAAACGACACAATGTGATTTCATTTGAAACAAATAAAAACTGTTAATTTTTAGACTTCTGAGCCATCACTAGGTTGTTACGAAATTTTATTCCGTCAACACTTCTGTTCCTTCACGCACTTCAGAGCCACAATAATCACAGTGGATGGTCCACAGTATGCTAGGTAGCGCACCGATCGGATAATGTTAATGCTGCTTTGGTTGCAGAAAAACATCGTCGGTGTATGTGGATGATTGTTTAAAAAGCAAAACGATATGGAAAAAAATTTTAGAGAAGAAAGACAGCGAAATAAGCAATGTTAGCGCCACGGAGAGCAGGAAAATATTAAAAGATGGGCGCAGCCGTTTCGTTTTCCCATTTGCCCAAAAGCGCTCTCAGCTGCAAAGTATCTCTGAAGATTTTCGTATTATGCAGCGGTTTTTGTCAGTGTGGTGAAAGCTGGTAACTGTCATTGATGAAAGAGCGAAGCAAGTGGAAAACCACTAGGTGTCATGACAGTCTCGTTTAAGCAGAAGAATCCAAAAGGATTTCAGTTTCTTAAGAAACAACTTTCACTAAATCTCGGTAAGAAAAACCAACAATTTTCAACACGAATGAGGAGACTCCTTTAGAAGTGGGATGAAATTCGAACATTTCAAGAACCTATTGTACTCGTACGGCATTAGCAACCGCAAGCTATTTCTTGGTCATCTGGCGACTTTAACCCAGTTATCCCCAACCAAATCGTCAGAGCGCTGAGCACTCGATGAAAACATGGGTAGGGTATGCAGTGCTTGAAAAGTTCCCACTGTGATGGGTCATATTTGCACGGTCTGCCCACCTTTTAATTTGCTCGGAAATTAATGAGCCGTTGGTAATTTAATATTTTTTCAGATTCGGCGCTATTCCACAAAACACAAAACTATTCTGCACTGCCTTAAAGGTAGAAAGAAATATAATATTAGTTGCATTATTGGGAAATTTCAAAGGTTGGAATCTCAGATTTTGGGGCGCCATTCCGACAAATCCACTTCTACAAATTCACAACAGGATCTTTGCAGCGCAATCAACTGGAAACAATAATGAGTGAGGAAGCTAGGGAACTGTTAAGCAAAAAACAGTGATGTTGGTTACAAAAGCTTCGTCGTGGCGAACTCCGCCTTAGTGCGTGTGGAAGCATCGGATGGCCCACAACGCGAACGTTGAACGAGCTGTGTTACGAGACGCTGCCTCATCCACCATACTCGCAGTCTCTTCACTATCACCTGTCATCTTTTTAGTCACTCCCATAAATTCTGTGTGAGGAATGGTTCAGGTTCGAAGCCAAGACTGAAAATGCCTTAAGCGACATCACCTCATCAAGAAATCTAGAATATTATGCCACTGGTATAAAGAAAGTTACGTTTTATTGGAAAAAAATGCGTACATCCCAACGGTTTTTATTTTTAATTTAAATATTAACATTGACCTGAGGTATTACACCTGAGAAATGCTTTGAATTGACCTTTAACTTCCGGAAAACCTTTTAGATATTGAGAAGCGATTCACTCCATGGCTGGAATCGCGCACGGATGTCGGCAAGAAAGTGACTGAGAAACAGTTTTTGTGCGCCAGTAATCCGCTCCGGATCACTTGAGTGCAAACTCAGTTTGTCCATACGCCACAATCGATGTTAAGCTGCTGGAAGAAAAAAATATCTGTTTCGTAATCACTTACCAACTATTGCGTGTCTGCCCTTTGCATTTTCTAAGTGTTGTAGGAGGGTCGTAGAGCAATACAACTTCATCCTTAAACCGGTCGACTTCTTCATTATTCTGCG
The DNA here is from genome assembly GCA_900624975.1 of Angiostrongylus costaricensis. Taxonomy (NCBI): domain Eukaryota; kingdom Metazoa; phylum Nematoda; class Chromadorea; order Rhabditida; family Metastrongylidae; genus Angiostrongylus; species Angiostrongylus costaricensis. The sequence goes on along the minus strand of UYYA01005403.1, from coordinate 21,631 downwards.
GCTAGAAATTTTACGCAAAACCGTTCTCGACCGGCAAGCCATTTAATTGCGCCTTTCCTTGCCAATACAGATCCACGCCCATTAACGTTGCACAGATTTCTAGGGTTTCTCCACAAGGCTTGCTCATGCCTGGAAAATTGCACTTTGCCATTTCTGATATTTTTTGCAAAACTATGGACCGCAGGTGTTTGCGGTGGAGAACGAACGGGCTCCTACCCTGTCCGGAGGCTAACGCGTTCAAAACCACTCATGGCGCATAATTTGTTTCGCCTTTATTTCAGCTAACTTACTATCTAACAATTCAATCAGTAGTCACAAGTCAACGGGATCGATCTGGGTAGCCAAAAAATATGTAGCAGCAAAAGGTAGGAAATTCCAGCCCCCTCAGTTGTATCAGTGTTATCGAAAACCAAGTGTTGATTGAAAAAAATTTTGACTTCGACACTCAACTACCAGAGTGTAAAGTTAAATCACAGCTGGGTCGATTATAAGGGAAGCCTAAAAGAACTGCTTCTATGGCTTTACACAGTTTCAAAGCAAGTCATTCTAAAGAAGCTGAGATATGCGCATAATATTTCGCAGATATCTTGTCATCTTTGTGGCTGCATTTCATACCGTACCTTCTCATTAAAAAAAGGCAATTAACAAAATACAAAATGTCAGGTTATTTTAACCACAATGATGCTAATAACTCGAAAGACCGACTTTCTATAAACCTCGGCATAGATAGTTGATATATTTATTGATGTGATCTTATAAACTGATCTTCTTAAGCTGACGCGAGGTTGGTACAGATCTTCGTTGTCGTTGTCGTTGTTTTTGATGTTATTGATCGATAGTTGACGTTTCGGCGACTTTGACTTCCTCAGAGCCGTGATGTTACGTGCGGGACTCGCACGTAACTGGTCCCGCGTGACTGGTAACATCACGGCCCTGAGGAAGGCGAAGTCGCCGAAACGTCATCCATCGATCAATAACATCAAAAACAACGACAACGACAGCGAAGATCTGTACCAACCTCGCGTCAGCTTAAGAAGATCAGTTTATAAGATCGCATCAATAAATATATCAACTATCTGTGCCGAGGTTTATAGAAAGTCGGTCTTTCGAGTTATTAGCATCATCGTGGTTAAAATAACCTGACATTTTGTATTTTGTTTCTCTTCCTCTTAGCTAGTTATCTATCTACCAGTGCAATCAGCAATGACCTGCCAATGGGATTCACCTAGGAAACCAAAATCGGCATTAAACCTAGTCAAGCTGAAGCTGCATTTGTTGGTGAAGGCCACAAAATTTCGAGTTACGCATGACGTCGCTGAAATTGGTTCTGACCAGCTCGCAAATGACACGCCACGGAGATTGTTTATTACTCTTCACGCATACAAACAGAACCCTCTCCTCAGTCAGACCACTTCATGCGGTTTTCGAAGCCTCAGCTCGCATGAAATTCCATGTGATCACTGTACCAGGAGCAAAAAGAATAAAGATTAGCAACACCTGTATCACCTGTAGTCCCGTTGATTGTCAACTGACTCGAACACGCGCCAGTAAATCTTCCATTTTTACCAAACCGGACCAAACCAACACCGTGGTCGTGATGACCGGCATTAATACCACTCTATCCACCCACTGTCAGGTAGTCACCTGTATCACCTGTAGTCCCGTTGATCGTCGAGTGACTTGGGCGGGCGCCAGCAAATCTTTCATTTTTCCCTGCCGCGTGCAAGAGTAGCCCGTTGGGTTCTGCTGGCTCTAGAGACTCCTCGAGCATCGCATCTTTCTTCAAGGCTCTTTGTGAAAAACTCTGACCATCAGGTCGATGGTCCTCCTGCAGTGCGTTTAACATCTCGAGGAATCCAGTCACTAACGGCTCCTGTCCATCAGTTGTCGTTCATACGCATTACGTGTTCGGCTCACCTTATCATCGACTGCTTGACTTACTGAACGGCATCTTTGATTTTTGATCGTTGACGCAGGTCTGAGCTTCGGATCCCATCCCTTAGTTGTGTGAAACGGAATACTCCTAGCATCGTCGTTTTGACTGGGCGTTCGATAACGCTGAGTGACCTTTCATCCTGTTCACGCAGCTGTTCACCAGGTTTCTGACGCATACGTTAGTGCAGGAAGTACCGTTGAGTCGAAAAGGTGGGCACGGAGTCGGGTGTTTTTTGTTTTCTTCACTACATCCTCAATGCTCTTGAAAGCTTCCTATGCCGCTCGTTTTCTTCTGCTCAGGTCTGGAGCTAGGTAGTTCATCATATCGATTTCCCGATCACGATTGATACAACTGGAGCATTCGGAGATACTCGTTCCGTAGAGCGCGAAAGGGGCATGTGAAACCAATCCGTTCTTCATAAACATCGTTTTTGCGAGATTTAGTCGAAGACCAATCTTTCCACAGGCTTGATCAAACTCGTCAAGTATACGTTTTTCTTGGATAATGTTTGTGTTATATGGACGAAGTCAACAGCAAAGCGAAAATGGTGTAACTCCCAACCGTCGATTTTCACTCCCATATTATTCCATTCCAATTTTCGCATGACCTTCTTGAGGGTGGCGGTAAATGATTTTGGCGAGTTGGTATCACCTTGCCTATCCCCTCTTTTGACGTCAATGTTAATACCGTTGTAGAACGGTGATATCTTGGTTGTGAAATATTTGTACAGCTTACAAAGAATTTCTATGTACTAAGTAGGAACTCCTTGACTATCAAGGACTACCAAGACTGCTTCCATTTCAACTGAATCAGAGGCCTTTTGTAAAAAGACGAAAGTGAGACAGAGCGGTCTTTTGTACTCTCGGGATACTTCAGTGAGGCGTGTTACCGTGTGGATGTGGTCCATCGTACAAAATCCTTTTCGAAACACTGTTCGCTTACATGGTTGTTCTTCGTCTGGTGTTCTGTCAACCCTGTTTAAGATGACTCGAGTGAAAAGTTTGCAAACGACAGACCAGTATGCAGATTGAGCGATAGTTGCGGATATCGTGCAGGTCACCCTTCTTAAACAATAACACGGTCTTGCTGGTCCTCTACTGAGTAAAGACCTTGCATTCAGATAGGTAACGTGTGAAGAGCCGAGCCAGTGTGTTTACGAGGACTGGCGGAAGGTCCTTCAGGTGTTGTGGTCTTATCCTCTCCAGACCTGGTGCTGTTCGATTTTTCACCGACGTGATGGCTTGTCGGATTTCGGAAAGGAGAACTGGTGGCACAACATATCCATCCTCTTTTATTTCAAATAACGGAAGGTGGACATGGCTATCGAAGAGATCTGAGTAGTATTCGTGAATGATTTTCTCCATTGCCTTTCTGGACGATGTCACTGTTCCTTCTGGGCGCTGGAACGTAATCATCTTGGTCCTGTAATTGGCGGAGCTTTAGCGAGTTTAGCGAGTCCTTTTCCAAGTCCATGCACCATCGACCATTACTGCTGCTCTTCTCTCCTTAAGATTTTAAGATCTTCCTTTATCGCCTCTCTACATTGTTTGCAAGTTTGGACGTTAGTTCGTGGTTCCCTGCAGCTCGAGCGATTTCACGCTGGCCTATCAGCTCGAGTGTTCCTGGATACATACGTCTCTTGGCGACTCTCGAACTCCGAGCTTTTATAGCGCTTCTGTGAAGATGATGAATGAGCCAATTGTATTCTTCGTCGATGTTACCGCCATGATAAACTCAGATAGCCGCTTACCCTGTTCGTTCCATTCTAATCTGTGGGTCCCAATGTGACGTTCTTCAGACGTTCTTTTTGGTCCAATCTTGGCGTTGAAATCTCCAATCATGACCTTGAAGAATGTGTGGTCTTCTCTGTAAAACTTCTCCAAGTCCACATAGAACGCTTCGACTTCCTTTTCGTCGTAGTTTGATGTCGGTGCGTAAACAACGAAGATTGTCAAACTCGGAATTGATCTACATTTATTTAATCGCAAACGTCTGGTTCGGGTTGTAAGTTGTTCAAACTAATCGTTGTTCATAAACAAACTCATGTTTACGAGAACGCCGACGTTGCCGACTCCTCTACTCTCGCATGTTCTGAGGAGCAGTTCTTCGCTGGTGTCATGGACGGCGTTGAAAGGCTGGCGTCTTCTCGTCTCGGCCAGGCCGATGACGTCGTACCTTGTCCTTCTTGCCTGCATGAGCAAGTCTTCTATTGAGGACTCGGATGGAAGTGTGCGTGTATTGTAGGTACAGATCTTTACCATAATTCTTCGTGATTTAGGTAGCTTCCGTTGGCCCTGAAATTTTAGCAGCCTCTCCGTACTCGTCCTACCCAACGCTACAAAATTGTTGGCTCTTCAGGGGTCAGGGAAATGAGGCCCGTTTTCTTTATTGTGTTTAGCAAATTTCATGCACACGCATAGCTTGCTGAGCTCTGAACGCGGTGCTGGGTATACTCACAGGTAGCTTACCAGTCGCTCCCGGAGTGCACATTGAGCCTATTTGTTGTAGGCCACTCCTAACCGCCTCGCATATACTTCCCAGACACTTGATTGCAGGCTTTGGCCGAATTGACTCGTAGAATACAATCCGCATAAGCAACAACGTACCCACACACGCATACATGAATACGTCTAGCAAACACAGAAAATACGTGCCAAATCAGCGTAGCAGATACTGGGAGTCTATCCCATGGAACCACGTGTGTCTCAGGGAAGCAAAGGTGGCTTTGGTCTGCAATTAACCCCCTAATCGCCACCTGGGGACACGTCACGTAGCTTCGCGACTAAACGGCTCGAGATCCCTCATATGAGGGAGGCCCGCGAAAGACTAGCATACGCCAGCTGAATAGCGTGACTATTATTATCTGCGATGTAAAGGCTTATTCATGAAATTTTTTCGGCGTAGGCTTTGTCCTCCACTCGTCAATTGTCCATCTCGTCAACTCGCACTAAATCCTATTCCCTGGAACTAGGGAGATGACTTATGCGGAGACTGACCACATTCTGGCAAACGGAAGATGGTGCTTCCCTGGTGGTCCTTGACAGATCGATAGTGCTATCGTACTGTAATTGTTCCTATCACCCTCTCTTCGCGCGAAAATTTAATTCAACCGCAAGCTGGAAAAGAATTCTTTTCATCGAAAACGAGGAAAAACTCTACCTGTATACTGCGAGAACATTCTGAATGAAGTCCTATCCAAACGTAACCGGCAGATTAAAGGAGAGCCGACCGAAGACTACGAGCTGCTTGTCGAAGGACTGAAAACTTGTGCCGCATTCGCCTCACTTCCTCTATCAAAAAAATCGGATCGCATTCCCATCACCGCTAAGGAGTTGCTCGTGAAGAAAAGAAAAACCAAAGCATTACCTTACTGAAACACGTTTAAGATGATTAGTAATAAATGCCAGTTGTAGAAGAGCTTTGCTGAAAGATCTAAATCGCTACAGACAGATCAGACTATAGGAGCACAGAAGAAAACCAGTCCTGTGGGAGTGTAGTAAATTTTAGTTCGAAATCTTTTTTGTTATGTTTTTACGTTTTCTGGGCACCTAGGAAAGTGTTTGGTTTCAATTTAAAATGCTGAGTGTTGCTGGTTTAATAGTGGCTCGTCCGAAAATGGTCCGCGCTTTTAATTGAATTGCAGACACAAATCTTCGATTTAATCTCGGTAGAAAATCTGTGTTCGACAAGATATATAACGATAAAAGGAGATCTGGGAAAACAGCTCTTTGCGGGGAAACTCACCAGGATGGCGCGCTCGCACTAAAATTGAATCGTGCATTCTTTAGAGTGTGGCAACGTGCCAATGAAAATAAACAGATATGGTCCTGAAAATTTGACGGCATAAAAAGATTGTAAGATGAAAACTTGGCAAAGTAGTTATCTAGGTACACATGGGGTATAAAGGCAGGAAGGTAATGATTTGGGTGTGGTAGACACGATCCCTCTGCGGGAACCAAAAACATCGACGAGCAGAACTGCTGACGCATTGCAAGTAAAATTTTAGGGCCAGGAAGATCTGATTCATTGCGAGACCAAGATGCCACAACGAGAAGAGGAACAACTGTGGATCATAGACAAATCGAAACGTTAGCCGAATAAAGATCTCGTATCAGCTCGTGTAAGCTTAACAATATAAACAAATGTTGATTATTATAGTACCGAAGTTAAACGGCGGTCGGTTTCAAAATAAACAGGAACGACGAATGGCCCCATATCACTCGTGATTTTATTTATTTTACAACTTCACGACCCACCATCACATCCACTGCGCGGATCCCAGCACTTCTTACTTCGCTTCGCTCTCCTCGCTTTTATCGCCCACAGTGGTCTTCGAGTGTTCCCGCGCGTTGCTTCGGCTGTTTCTTCAGAATTTCGTCTTCCTGGCGAAAGCCGCAGAATACCAATCAAGAAGATTCTCCTTAAAATATTGGCTATTGCTGGCCTTAGACATTGATACATGGGTTGAAGGAGAGCGTTATCACAAGTGCTGTGGTGGCTTGTCTCAGATTGATATTCTGATCTGAATGTAGTTCATTTCCACGGTGTATGAACCAAATACGGTTGACCTGACTCTCATAAGCAAAACGTTTATGGACACGCGGCTCTCAAGAGAGAAACACTCGAAAGAGTCGAAAATTATCCAACCATTTGTGCAGGAAAAGAATACCGGCGCAAAGATATAAGATTTTCGGAATCTACGTTTTACAGAAATAAATAGAATAGCACTCGTTTTCAACTTATAATTCAAGTGCCATTCCGTAATCGGTAAAGATTTGAGCAGTAAACAGGTTCTAAACTGCCGATAGAATTGAACAATGTCTACGGTGTGTGGCGTCCACAGAGTATGGTTTCAGTGAGAATTTTCTTGATTTCAGGTGACCAGTCATCCAATCCTCTGTGCGGATCCTAGCACTTCTCGCATTCGATTCGCTTTCCTAACACTCATCTTCTGCAATGGTCTTCGAACATTTTGCCTGTTGTTTTAGCTGCTTCATTTTCATTATGAAAGTCGTAGAATGCTGATGGTGTCAAATCTCTTTGCGTTCTTGGAGACAACCAGGCTGAGGCGTTCCCACATGGATTGTAGGAGAGCACTGTGGCGGCGATCGAACTTGCTCCTTGGCTTCCTTACCGACTGCATCACTAGTCACTGCAATATTCGTACCTCGTTTTTAGCAAGCAATATTCACTGAGAATACTGCCCACTAAAATCTTCTGGCGCGGTCGTTCACGTGTAGTGGATGTCTTTCGCTGAGATATTTAGAAATTTGTAGCCAATTTCGTAAAAACTTCATAAACGAAGTGTCGTCGTCTAAATAACATTTCTGTCACCTGACGAGTTGTACTTCACATTTTTTAAAGAGACGAAAGAAAAACGTGGTGCGAAATGGATTTCCATTATTTAACGCGTTCATTGTAAGTCCTTTGTTGTGTCAATAAATGTTCGATATTTCGTGGAACCCAATATTTCGTGCTTTAATTTGACCGCGATGAGCCTCTGGCTTTCTTCAGGAAGCTAATCATTTTTCTCGTTTTGTTTTTTCCATTGAGGTTGGTGTTGGTGTTGGTATGCAAACAATGTTTCAGGAACATTGTAATAAAAATTCTTTTATCAGAACAATGAGAGGAAAGAGTGGAACGAAAACCAAGTTGGCGGTTCTGTGCTGCGAAGCTCGCTAAGAATACGCGAGCGGCGATTGGCAAAATTCGCGAATACTTTAGGAAGTGGTAAGAAAATCACTCGAATAGCTTAGAGAAAAAGAAGCAAATCATTCTTTGATTTTAGGAAAGGAAATTAAAAAGGATGAGAATGGGAAAGACACAAAAGGACGAGAGAAAAGACGTACCAACTCAGATCGATCATTGACGTCACGCCGATCGGTGAGTAAAAGTAATGGATCCAATTTGAAATAAGACCGTGTCGTCAGCCATACTCAGAAAAGGGCATGGAATTGTCGTGCAATCTGCGTGTGTTTGCCAGGAAAGAGACTTTCTATTATTTGTCGTTCTTCTTTTCTTCGTTGAATTTGGTGTTGTGAGTGGCAAAGAGATTGAGCAATCCGAGATTTAGCATATCGAAGCACGATGATTTCCCTCAAGTGTCGTTCGTATTCACTTTTGCCAACTGGCGTTACGATTTTTTGAAGGTGGAATTTTTTAAAATTGGTCAGCTACTTTTTTCGAAAGCACAAACAAGGCTGTTACATTGTTTATTGACAAAAGCTAACTTTTCCGCTAATTTCGCCTTCTTCAAAGCCAGGATAGTTCTATTTAAGCGCACCCTATTCAATGAAACACGCCCGTAAGCTCAATAAAGAACCAATGTCACCTAATTTTCAACTGCGTTGGGTATGAAAGAGCTTCTTCAAACACTTAACGCTTTCTATGACTCTTCTACTGAGTGTTGCACGTGGAACCCAACCGCACAGAGTTCGCATGGATCGAAAAATGAGCCGTTCTTACGTAAAAATATCGCTCTAAGATATTGTGTAAATTTTGCCCAATGATGAGGTATTTCTCCCTTCAGCTCATTTTTCGATTTCTAGAATTTATCCAGAATTATTTGACGGTTTTTTGCGCTGAATAGTGGAGCTTCTCTTTCAATTAACCCTTACCGTCTAGGTCTTCTTTTAAACGCTGGCATTGTGGTGGTCCACCAGTTTCGCTAACATATTCGTCCGGTATGTCCTATAAGAAATCAGGTACATCGTGGCCAAACTTATGTAATCGCTCTCTTTATCATTCGGGGACATTATACAATTCTGCGCTGTGTAATAGGCCGTCACACAAACGGATACCATCTAGGATCGAAACCTCCTTAAATTTTCTGAATATCAGTGTTTTAAACGAATTTAAATTTTCAATTACCACGCTGCATTAGAGTCTCACTAACCTACCAGTGATTCAAACCGTCACTGAAAGTTTTGTGTTCAGAGCCCCAGTAGTGGAACTGAAGTCTGCGATGAACAACCGTCTTCGAATAGGCAGTCAATGGAAATAACGCGGCAACGCCCTCATTCATTGCAACTTGGCGCTTCTTCACAAGAGGACACGAAACCGTCAGTTGCAAAGTCGCCTCATACGAACAAAAAGTGAGCAGCACTGTAGTGTTTTTATAAAATGTAAGTGTTGTGATGACTATAATAACTTTGCAATAATAGTTATTTCTAGGCGGACCATGACAAGAGCGCTACCTTCTTTTACAAATCACCTTAGTCCATCCAACAAACGAAGAGGGTCCGGATATGATGTTTGTGAGTAGAAACTACATTGACACGGTTCTATGAAAATAGTAGCTTTTCTTTAAAAATGAGAATGACGTAAAGTATGAAGAGAGCTATGATTCTGTGGTTATAAAGTCTGATAATGAGACGTTCCAACCTCGACCCAACGCAGAAGAAAACATCAAGCCCATGCGATGGGACGATATATTAGGCGAAATCGATAGAGAAATAGGTGCGTCTTAGAATAATGCTAGTACTTTATCTTTATATCCCTTGCTTTTGTTCGGTGTTCAAAGTGTCTTTCTCTGTAAAGCGTGCTTTCATCCGACTTATTCGGTAGCGAAGAATGATTAGTGTTAATACCAGAAGATGAAGATAAAAGAAGGAAAGTGTGAGAGACAAATGACGTGTTGAAGAAATCCTTGGGTGGGAAGAATAGTTTTCAATAAAACACACCAAATTCTAAAAGCATACGAGAACCATACCAATTAAGCGGTGCTTGTAGAGGATAGAGTTAGAACTTTCCCAGTATTGCTGTCCTTCTGCAAATGCTTATTTCTCAATGCAAAAAAGGTTAAAAAGGATGAGGTGATTCTAAATACCACGGACAGAAAAGAGCTGTACTTTGGATGCGGCCTTCTTCAACGTACCACGGATTTAGCTACACCTCTAACGAACAAGGAAAGCAAAATCATCTGGTTACCTTGCATCGCCACCTAACGACATGTGCTCAAATCTTTTGAAAGAATAATTTCTAATGTTTCAAGAAAATATGCATTGTGCCACGAATGGGTTTAAATCAGAAATCCGAAAATACAGTATTTTAAGGACTTCTAGGCAGCCGTGTTCGATGTCGTTTCGTCGAATTCAGTCGAATTCATCATCGTTGAACGTCTGCGAACATTTGCGTGCTGGTTCGACTGCTGCTTAAAGTTTTGTCTTCGTTACGAATATCGTTAAGCGGTGGTCGAATACATTTTTTCTAGAATCTTGGCAGAGCCGTGCTAAATGTTTCTAAGTAGGTCACAGGGAGTTAACTGAGTCCGGATCGATGTGATTTCGATTTGCCGGCATTGGTGAGAAGAGAGAGGAGAACCTGGGAAGGGTCGAACCAGCACCGTAGTTGTGAAGAACGGCACCACTACCACTGCGTTGCTTGCCTATGTGCACAATTGATATCTAGTGAAGTAACCTAATGCGGATAAAAAAAATCGTCTTTTACACATTCCATTATTAATTAATGCTTAAGAGACAACATTCTTGCTTGTTCGGTTACTTATTAAACCTACCGTAACAGATATGAAAAAAGATATTTGTGATGCTGAGATATTTGCAAAACTCCGGACCGCAGGTGTTTGCAGTGGCGAACGAAAGCGCTATTCTCTTTTCCGCGTAGTAACACGTTCACCACCCCACCACGCGGGTCCTTCGTTTCGCCTGTCTGTTAGCTAGTTCTATTGATCATTTACCATCAGCAATCACCCGTCAGCGGTATTGGTCTGAGGAGTCCAAATCGGTAATGAACCCAGTTAAGCCGAGGCTTCAGTTATAATCACAAAATAGAACTAGCTGAGATACAGGCGAATCGAAGGACCTGCATGGCGTGGTGGTGAACGCGTTGCTCCCCGGAAAGGACAATAGCGCGTTCGTTCCCCACCGCAGATACCTGCAGTCCGGAGTTTTGCAAATATCTCAGCATCATTAAAGTTATATTTCGCAATATATATCCTGCCGTTTAAAAGAGTAGGCAGTAAATAATAAGTTAGAATTGAAAGAATATTACTGTCTTCTTTCTGGTAACGATTGAATTTCCATGAATCAATTTATCCAACTTTTTGAAGCCTATTAATACATGATGGTTTGAGGTTATTGTGGCATACTCTTCTTGCACAAATCAAAGCATAGCGTAGTTTTGGACATTAAGAGTATTCCATAGACTTACCCTACAACCTGCTCGTCATCTGTTCTTGGCTAGGAGATGTTCCTGGGCGTCGAACTACGATATATAGCGAAAATTTCACTTGGCTGGCATGCTTTCCCTGGCTAAGAAGGAGTCCGGCGTTTTCATCTGGAAGTCCAGCTAAGGATAAATCAATACTCAAATTTACCACCGGCGTGGCATCAAACTAGACGTATGGTGGCAAATCCTTCTTCTATTCACAAAGGCAGCCGCTGCCTAAGGTGGTGACGACCTGAGAAACGTTTTTGCTAGGGCGAATTTGGCACTGTTGGAAACCAGAATGGCTAAATCAGCGTCTAACCAACAGAGTAGAAAATATGCTGGTGCCCGCACAACTAGTGGAGGCCGGCCATTTATGTATTTAAGTAAGTAATGGCATACTTTTGCAATGGTTAGTTTGTTATCCCAGCAAATGAGGTTGTGAAATATTCGTAATCATAGGACTGCACTCGTAAGAAGTTTTTTTCGTGATTTTTGTTAGCGAAGAAGTTATTCTACAATGATACAATTTCTTATTCGCCGTATTTTAGCCAAACCAAGGCCACCACGTTCGACATCGAAGAATAACAACAAAACTGCTGATTCATCAGAATCTCAAGCAGTGCTCGACGAATCCTACGAGGACTTGCTTTCTATTGAAAAGGTACGTTTTGAAAGATCACGTCATAGTCATGTAAGTTATTCGAATAGTGTAAAAAGTGTGTAGTTTGTTTCTTACATCGATACTCAACATTTTTGACGCCAGTCGTCTCTAAATAACTGAGATCTTCGCCAACATTGTATGGTGTTAGAGAGTTCATAAATTTCAGCCACGCTCCATTTTTGAGAGTCTCTCCTTCACGTACACCACGACGGTGACAATGGAAAATGGTCAGTAGATTATAATCTGGAACCGGCTCATTTGTTAAAGAGCTCAGTAGTAATGAAGTAAATCTCTTAACTGTTTTCAAAAACGTGACTTAAGGAATTTAGATTAAAATTTCTGACATCTCTGCAATTGCCGCCATATGCCGACTGGTACATATTATCAGTCTCCTAAAATATTGTTCGCTACAAAGCATTATTCGAGCATAAACGTGAGACCATTTCTGGTGTCCCGGAAAAGAATGAGTTTGAAAACGGAATGATCTAAGGAATTTCCATTTTGGTGAAAATTTTGGAGAAATTTTAGCTGGTGACGAATCAGTTAAAGAGGAAAGTTTTGAACTGTCAGCAGTGCCTGAAGAGGTAATTTTGTGGCAGGAAGTCGCAGAAAGTAGAGGAGACGATGTGAATTCTCTTGAGTGGATGAAAAAAATGGTATAGACTTTCATCGTTTACACTTTTCAGTCCATAAAACTATAGGAATGGATTGGTCTTTTGTGGCCTACTTATGCTCAACGGGGAGAATATCTCAGTATGGTCCAGTTTCGTCTATCCAGGTTGAGAAATCAACATGAAGAACGACTTAGCTCCATAGCTGAGAAGGAAGCGAGCGGTGTGAAAAATATCGAGGATTTAATGAAAAGAGCAAAGAAAACCCTTCTCCGTGTTCACCTCCTCGTCTGTGCGATTTTTCCTTCTTCAAAGTATGCGCGAGAAACCTGGTAGCATTTTTAGCAGGACAGAGTATCACTTAGTGTTGAATAAAAAGCAGTGGAAGGCACAATGTTAGGAGTATCCCGTATTACCCAAGTGAGAAAAGCCATCCAGAGCTCAGAGCTAAATGGACGGTCAAAAATCAAAGATGCCGTTCTACTGTCGAAGATAAGGCGTGGCAGATACGTAGGGCGTATGAAAGACAACAGATGAACCAACGCCATTAGTGACTGAATTTCTTGGGATGTCAAACGTAGGGCAGGAAGACCACAAAACCGACCCAGTGGTTAAAGTTCTTTACGAAAACAATTTTGAATATTCTGGAGGTTGGTCATTCATCTTTCACAGGTTGCTCTTGACAATCCTCCGTTGAGCGACATCTCATCGGCTAGTGATGGAAAGCTCTTGTTCACAGCTGCTGACAAGCTTCATGAGTTTGTTTACGAGGTTGGTGGAAGGCTTTATTTTTCAGGAAACCAACTCATTACGAAAGCTCTGAAACTTTGCGTTTGCAATCATGCTGTCGTTTCCATCGCAATTGCAGCTTGAAAAAAAATGGTGCAACTTTTACTTGGCATTTCCAGGGTGTAGGTATTTGTATTAGCATTAAAACCATCCAGTTCACTGTTTCCTTCAGCGAGTGCTAAAGCCTAAATTAGATGAAACCATGAATAATTTTGCAAACTAGTTTAATTTTGTGCGAACCGTCTTCCCGTCTACTGTGTGGATCCCAGCACTTCTCACATTCGATCCTTTTCCTGGCATTCATCTTCCACTAAGGTGTACCAAATTTTACGTGTGGGCTTCAACTGCTGCTTTGGAATTTTTATTACATTTTGAATATAATAGAACGCCGGTCGAGTCGATTCTCACTGGAGTCTTGAGATGGCCGGGCTAGAGCGTTCCAAGTCCAGTACCAATTTCCCAGTCGCAGGGGGATGATAGGCTTGATGACCTCGGAATCGGACCAAACCAACACCGTGGTCGTGATGACCGGCATTAATACCACTCTATCCACCCACTGTCAGGTAGTCACCTGTATCACCTGTAGTCCCGTTGATCGTCGAGTGACTTGGGCGGGCGCCAGCAAATCTTTCATTTTTCCCTGCCGCGTGCAAGAGTAGCCCAGTGGGTTCTGCTCGCTCTAGAGACTCGTCGAGCATCACATCTTTCTTCAAGGCTCTTTGTGAAAAACTCTGATCATCGGGTCGGTGGTCTTACTGCAGCACGTTTGAAATCCCGAGAAATCCAGTCACTAACGGCTCTAGTCCATCGGTTATCGTTCATACCCATTAGGTGTCCGACCCATCTCAACTTCGATTGTTTGGCATACAGAACGGCATCTTTGATTCTTGATCGTTGACGCAGATCGGAGCTTCGGTTTCCATCCCCTATTTGTGTGGAGCGTGATACTCCTAGCATCATCCTTTCGACTGTGCGTTCGATAACGCTGAGTGACCTTTCATCCTGCTTACGCAGCGACCAGGTTTCTGACGCATACGTTAGGGCAGGAAGTACCGTTGAGTCGAAAAAATAGGCACGGAGTCGTGTGTTCTTTGTTTTCTTCACTACATCCTCGTTGCTCTTGGCTCCTTAAGTTGCTCGTTTCTTTCTGCTCAGCTCTAGAGCTAGGTCGTTCATTATATTGATGTCCCGACCTAAATAGATATAACTGGAGCATTCGGAGATATTCGTTCCGTTGAGCGTGAATGGGGCCTGCCCCATTCACATCAGGTAATATTGCACGTAATACGTATCTGCTACATACTTAAAAAATGATTAGTCTACGAGTGGTCGTATGATATTCCAACCTTTACTTCACTTAGGTTTTTACAACTGATTCACAATGTTTATCGCGGGGGGCTCGAAGCAAATCGGCTGTATTTTCTTGTGTCAGTTCTTTTGTTCTTGTTTTCTGCCGCAATTAAAACTGCTTGTTCAAAAATTCATGACGGTTTTGTACTAGAATTTCGTAATCTGTACCAAGCACTCTGGAATGGAAAAGTCTGATGTGAAGTTTTCCATCACTAATTACCTTATCATGACGGTTGGTCATAGTAGTACCATCTTCGCTCATCAGGGTTGGCAGCAGAACATTATGGTCGTGCAAATCTCGAAAACTTCTCTAAACAAGTCTTTTGAGTTACTCCCAATAGCTTTTTCTGTCTGTACGGGTGTAATTGTTTTTGGAAAGTTCTTCTTAAGCGGGCGTTTACTTTCGGTTGTGTTCGATCTATTGCACTAAGGTCAACCTTTTGTTTCTTTTTTCCCGTTTTTGAACAACTTTTTTTGTGATAAAAAAGCGATCTAAACTTGTTGTTTAGGGAACTTGGTTGATACAAGTTTCAAATCCGTCAATAAGCTTCCTGTAATTCTTGTCTTTTTTTGTCTTTGTTCGCTTCGTTTTGGTCCCACTCACCTCGATCTTCCAACCACATGACAAAAGGCTTTCATTGGAAATGTTCTCCTTATACTCGACTTGTCTTATTTTTGTTGGGAGATGATTATCGTTATTTCTGAGCCTACGAGTGATTTTAATCTTCACCTGTAGCATGCGGTGATCAGATCCAGTGCGGAATAATGACACCCATTGGTTCAAAAGAGGTGCTATGTTATTTGCGAGTTCGTGGTTATTCTTCCGATGAGCGTGCCTTTAGGAGACTCAGATGTCCAGCGGGAATTTTCTTTTCGAGAAATGAACTTACGTAAAGTTATGCTGTGGAGGGGACTGCGGCAAGACGGTTTCTATTGTCATTGCATACTTCTAATTTATACCACTTTTTCTATTCATTTTTGTTATCCCTTCCTTATCTGGAATTGAAGTCTCCAACAAAGAATTTATACAAATACACATGCACTATTGCTCGTGTGGCGCAGTGGTGGGAGGTGTCGTGCAACACACACATGGAATCGGCCCACTTATCCAAGGCCCACCAGGCCTTCAATCCGTCCGGAGTCGGCATATTGGTACCAGACTTGTCTGTGAGGATGGCTGCACTGGCTGGATACATCGGTTGGCCATCGCGATTCATTGTAAAGGATGAATGTGCATTTCGTCACCTCCAACGATGCTTGGTGAAGTCGTTTGCATTGCGCACCCTTCAGAGATTGGTCAACTCTGAGAGCTTTATCCTTTATCCTCTATACATCCATTGTGCTTGTTGGTGACTAGCAGTTAATGATGCTAATTCTTCCACGCGAAAGCTAAGGGACTAGGAATGGTTAAGGAAGGTGGTAAGAGACGGCGACTAAAGGAACGCTTCTACTAGACTCGATTAGGGGCTCGAGGAAACCACAAATAACTCAGCCTTCGCAGTATCCAAGGCATTGAGAGATTTCGCCTACGATGTCGGGCGTTGAGAAAACAGGAGACAAGCGGTCCAGTCTCAGGTTCCACCGACCATTTCAGTTATTTTGAAACAAATTAAATGTTAACAACCTCGTCAACGCTGCTATTGAGCTCTTCAATTAAGCAGAAAAAAGTGTATTTCATGATCTGCTGAACGTATTTTTCTTTAAGGCCAATGCCGGATGGTTTGAAGGGGGTCGGAAATGCCGTATCGTCAACAAATCGATGACACTTCCTAGTACTCTAGTTCCATTTCTANTCGTCACCTCCAACGATGCTTGGTGAAGTCGTTTGCATTGCGCACCCTTCAGAGATTGGTCAACTCTGAGAGCTTTATCCTTTATCCTCTATACATCCATTGTGCTTGTTGGTGACTAGCAGTTAATGATGCTAATTCTTCCACGCGAAAGCTAAGGGACTAGGAATGGTTAAGGAAGGTGGTAAGAGACGGCGACTAAAGGAACGCTTCTACTAGACTCGATTAGGGGCTCGAGGAAACCACAAATAACTCAGCCTTCGCAGTATCCAAGGCATTGAGAGATTTCGCCTACGATGTCGGGCGTTGAGAAAACAGGAGACAAGCGGTCCAGTCTCAGGTTCCACCGACCATTTCAGTTATTTTGAAACAAATTAAATGTTAACAACCTCGTCAACGCTGCTATTGAGCTCTTCAATTAAGCAGAAAAAAGTGTATTTCATGATCTGCTGAACGTATTTTTCTTTAAGGCCAATGCCGGATGGTTTGAAGGGGGTCGGAAATGCCGTATCGTCAACAAATCGATGACACTTCCTAGTACTCTAGTTCCATTTCTAGGTTCCAGAAATCGTAAGTTGCATACTTTATATACTTCAACTTTGATATGATCACTTGTCAACCGCTTTAGAACTCGGGTGCGCATTTGTAGATCATAAAAAAATCGAATTTGTGGATTACATGGAACTACAATCTCAGCTTAAGGCAAACATTTATTGTATGGATTTCTACCGTGTTCTGGTTGTTTCTGAATGTTATTCCGACCTCGCACGAATGCTAGCAGTAGATTCAGAAGTTCGGCGACTATCAGGTCTTCTCATATGCTCTGTTCCATAATGTTTTCTGTTTTTAGTAGCTGTGAAGCACTTGTAAAAACAATTTGTGTGCTTCACCCAGCGATTTTTTAGCCGCTTGATTGGTTGTTTAATTCCACATCCTTTTCTGAGTCTTCTTTTATATACCTTATACAAACATAGATTGCAGGGAATGCACCACTACTTTCGTAAAGTCGCTTTCCTGGATGCTTAAAGTCTAGCAATTTGTTCTTCTGAAGTGTTTCTTGCTTTTTGCTCTTGGTTATAACTTTCCACAATAGTAGTTGTCGCGTATTCTCCACAATAGTGGTTGTCGGCTGCGGTTCACTGGCATCATCGATGTGAATTCAGCTTCTGTATTTTATTTCGTTTTTTTCCTTGTTGTTTTATTTTGTTCTAATTTACTAGCGAATTTTTACAACAAGTCGGGTTGTTTGTTGTACTTAATGCCTTGGTTGTTTTATTTTACTGTTTTGAAGGCGTACTTAAGTATTGCAGTGATCAGAGATAATTTTCTGCGTAGGTTTTCCGCCGACTTTGCGACCAGTGGGTACCAGTCGATAAAATTTTACATGAATGCTTTGACGGCTGGCTATGCGAGAGATGTAGAACCCAGATTGTTCTTCATTTTTTCGCGATCGTTATCCATGGTGTTGGCGTGGGTCATTCTGCGATAAAAGGGGTAAGGGATAAAATTGTCTGAGTTTGTCATTCCCTGAGAAATGCGCCAAGCATTCGAGTATCGTTGGAGGTGATTGAATGCATATATGATCTTTACAATGATTCGCTGTGGCCGACCAATGTATCGAGCCAGTGTTGAGCGTCGAGGTATCCTCCGAGACGAGTCTGGTTCCAATATGCCGACCCAGGAAGGATTGAAGGCCTGGTGGGCGTTGGATACGTGAATCGATCCCATGTGTGTGTTGCACGGCGCCTCCGAACACTGCGCCACATGCACCACAATAGATTTGCATTTGCATAAATTCATTGCTAGATACTTCAGTGCTAAATTAGAAAAGGCTAACAAAAATGAGTAGAAAAAGTGGTATAAATTAGGAGTATGCAATGACAATAGAAACCGTCTTACCGCAGTTCCCTCCACAACATAACTTTACGCAAGTTCATTTCTCGAAAAAAAAACATTCCCGCTGGACATCTGAGTCTCCTAAAGGCACGCTCATAGGAAAATTAACCACGAACTCGCAAATAAGATAGCACCTCTTTGGAGCCTATGGGTGTTATTACTCTCTAGTGGATCTGATCACCGTACCCGTCTACGCATGTAAACCCGATTATAAATGGAGTGGTCGTTGAGGAAAAGAACCTATGTATAAACAGGAAGCATTTGCCTTATTTCTCTTCACCTAAGTGAACAAATGGGTTGACGTGACTCGACAATGTTCCTATTTCTACGCGTAGTACTTTTGAAAGTCGTCGAACCATTTTGTGCAGACCTGCTTCAATTAGCGTCTTTGGGTAGTTATCACTGTCGATAATGCACCCTCTTTAAAACTCTCGCCTCCAGATAGTGCATCAAAAGTATTCAATGACTTTTTAAACGAATGCAAAGTTATAAGCTGGTTAAAGCGTGTGAAAGTGACTAAACTCTGAGGGGTGGGCTACTCATTAACAACTGGTATTCCTAACAATCGTCGGAGTTCTGACTAATACAGTAATGAGAGGGTTGACAACAAATGGTAGAATGGAGGCAAATAGTTGAACTGCATTCGCCTCTTTCAGGCACAGGAGCTGCTCACTAGACTCGCTTGGCGCTGGGCGAAGATGATGAACACAACACTTTTGCTACGATGCATTTTTCACATTTTCTAGTGAGAACGTTGTCACGGGTAACACGTATTGCTCTCCTGTGGCAAATGTTCAGTAGCTGAGTTTCTAGATGATGGTGATAACGAATAAATTAGTGCAGCCTAGCTTCTGCTGATCTAGAAAACATCGAATTATTGATCGACGCGAAAGTTGATAGAAAGTCAGTACAGGGATTTGCCACAAGGTGGCAATGTACGTGTATTTCCAGCTGCCGTCTTGGGTAAGCCAGAATCTGTTTCGAGGTCATGTAAGGAATCCTTCATGCGTCTAAATATAATTAGCAGCTAAGCATTTTTCGAGAACCACATTTTAAAGCCGCACTATCGAATATGAAACCAAGTTCTAGTAGAAAAACTTATAGAACCTAAAAGTAGTTCTCGGTTTTCTCTTTAGGAGTAAAGACTAGGAGTAATGAAGTAATTTTGTAACCTACCTCTCCAGGAATAAAGACTAGGGGTAACGAATTAATTCAGTAACTCACAACTGCCTTCTTACTCACATATACTTTTCAGCTCGCCGTTTTTCTGCCGTTTCAACTTCACGCTCCTCCACACTTCGACCATGACAACATGATATCGGCGCTAATTGCTTAGTGTGGCCCAATTTGCTTTTAACAACCACAAATTCGTTAATTGTTCGAAGGCTAACACTTGTACTAACAGCAGTGGTACATTATTTCGTATTTGCTATACTACGAACGCAAAACCATATTCGGTCAGATCCCGAGACTACCTCCAATTGTGTTTCATATGACGATACTGTATTATTATGACCTGTCTTCTATCCTCCTAACAGTTCACCACCTCATCGTGGCTGGGGGGGTGCTCTTGGGTGTGGGGTTGCGATGTGCAAGGGGTGAGGGGGATTTATCACCCCAACAGGGCCTCCTAAGTTGAGAAGCAGACCGGCTTTCCCATCAGAAAGCCCAATTAAGAGTAAACCAATATTAAGATGCGTCACCATCCAGGTGCCAAACTAGTCGGAACTAAACGGATGGCAAATCTCCGTCTGATCCACAAGCAGCGATTGCCCGAGGTCGTGACGACAACTATTGAGCTAACAACCGCACAACGATTGACGGGCCGTCTAGGTATCCAATTATTCACGACAACCTTTTCAGCTTCTGCGAAGTCATTGTGGTGTAGAGCCGTTCCATGACAACACCCGACCGTGTGGTAGACAGTGTGTACACTCAAATGCGGAAAAATTGGGATGCGTAACAGCCCAATTCAGCATTGTCGCCGGACCTCTCATCTGCTGAATACCAATTATTAGCAGCATCAGCTCTCACTACTGAGTCTAGAACGGAAACGCTTTCGGTGGATTCCTGATCGCTGAAGTCCCAGATCGTTCCCTTGTGGAACAAGTTTTGCACCTCTTTAGCAAAAACCTGCTGCTTTTAGTACTTGTTATTCCCAGTGTGTAGGTTTGACTTAAGTCTACTGTAAGCTGATATATATGGAACTCGTTGTTATGAATAGGTTGTTGAGCTCCATTTTAGCCTCGTAAAACCTTTCAGTTTAGAAGAATTCTGTTTTCTCAGGTGTCCCCACTACAGTTTTATCGTTTAATCCTAAGTTAGTGTAAAGATAGATGTGTAAAGACTCCTAAACGCGAGAATAATTTGGAAACTGCGGTTATATATAGAGCCACGAGCATAACTGAAGGCTACAATTAAGTTGCGGATTCCGATTTTGTGTAATATTTGATTTTCTTCGTATTTTTGTTGAGCAAACGCGAGGTGTTACTATTCTTTGTTCACGATTAAGCTGACGTTTCGGCGAATTTCGCCTTCTTCAGAGCCTGGAAAGGTCAAGTTGATAGCAACTCACCCGGCCAGACGCCTCCATAACCAAACAAAGAAACTCCAAACCAAGATTTCAATCACTTTGAACACAGCTCTGCACACTCACCGCTTTCTATGAGGTTTCCACTAAGTATGTCACGTAAAGACCAACCGCACAGAAATCACGTGGGAGTATAATGTGCCCCTCACATCAGAAAAGCAGTTTTATATACTGCCCTATATCACGCTTGATAATGAGGCATTCTTCCCTGCGGTTCATTTTCGGATTTCTGGAATTAATCCAGAGTGCNGATTTTCTTCGTATTTTTGTTGAGCAAACGCGAGGTGTTACTATTCTTTGTTCACGATTAAGCTGACGTTTCGGCGAATTTCGCCTTCTTCAGAGCCTGGAAAGGTCAAGTTGATAGCAACTCACCCGGCCAGACGCCTCCATAACCAAACAAAGAAACTCCAAACCAAGATTTCAATCACTTTGAACACAGCTCTGCACACTCACCGCTTTCTATGAGGTTTCCACTAAGTATGTCACGTAAAGACCAACCGCACAGAAATCACGTGGGAGTATAATGTGCCCCTCACATCAGAAAAGCAGTTTTATATACTGCCCTATATCACGCTTGATAATGAGGCATTCTTCCCTGCGGTTCATTTTCGGATTTCTGGAATTAATCCAGAGTGCCTCGAGAGACAAAAGATCGTCTTAGCTCTACAGTCAATACACATTCTCCGCCGCTGTCTAAAACATCAAGTCGTTCCGAACTTCATCAAATTCATCAAACGAAGACGACTACACGACGTATGCGGTCTACCAGAGGACAGTCACCAAGTATTGGACGTCGAATTGCGAATACTACGCACTTGTCTACGAAGCCAACAAAAC
>UYYA01005402.1:0-24012 GCA_900624975.1 Angiostrongylus costaricensis | reverse complement strand
GCATACATTTACTTCCATAAAAACACAATACAATACAACGCTAGCTGACGTTTCGGCAGTATCGCCTTCTTCAGAGCCTTTACTTTTGTTCATCTGTTCATGATCTGGAACCTGTTAGTCGCGCGACTGCATGCCACCTACTTAAGTTGCACTGAGAACGGGACTAAGTAAGAATCAACAGCTACTTCTGCCTGCTCTGATTTGACCTATACTTTTTGTATGCATGTTATAATATCCATGGAGGAACACGACGTGTTATCCGTGAGTGCAAATAGCCCTCGAGGCAAGCATGAAATACTAATCCGACTACTTTCTCAATAAAACATAGTAAAAATAATGACTCTCGTACCAGAACTGTGATGCTCTTCGCTTCTCCTTGGCGAATAGATTGATCAAATGCACTAGGCGACAAAAGGCGGAATAGAGTCATTATTAGTGTTTGCTCGAGTCACCCGATGACTATGGGATTTATAGGTGATACAGGTTGTACAGGCGGTTATTTAAATAATGATATTGTAGCCATTGGGTCGTTAGGTGTAAAGCTTCAGTACATTATTTGAAATTCATTGGTCTGTTCTTTTCTCGCACTCCGTTATCGAATGCGCCATCTGAGCTTCGCATCCAGCAAGCGAACTATTGCTATCATCAATATTATTGTAGTTATCGTTCATTTAGTTGATGCCTATTTATTACAAATACGTGATGAAAAACAACTACGTAGAAATAGATAATGCTATGACTGACTTTTGACTGCGCATCCTGTAGTGGATCGTTGAATGTTAAATTAAGTCACTCAGTACCATACGCTCAGATGGCTCGTGTTCATAGCTACTAGGAGGCCCGTCACGTATCAGTCATTTCGCTGTTGTATCTAGTTCGGTAACTTTTTTCTGGAGTTATGGGACCGCTGTCGTGTCCGGACATTCCCGGCGTACGTCATCATAGGCGGCCGGTAGAGATTTGCAACCTTGCGACTAGGTAACTGCAGACCATCGACAGAAACTAGATAGAATCAATTTAAAGACAGAAATAAGATTTCGGTGGGAAATTGTTTTAGAATCGATAGAATTTAAGTGCCAGAATTAAAGCTTAGTAAGTTTGCTGGAAACTAACTGAACTTTTTATGAAATTATATAACAAACTGAAACCTCTTGGTAAATTCAAAAAGAGAATCCGTACGGACCATATCTAGTTTTGAAACGAAAATCTCAAGTGAGAAATTCTACCAAAAGAACTGAACTAAAAGTTCAGCATACCGTAACATATAATTTTATGTTACAGAAATGTTACAAATGTGAAGATCGAAGTTTCGCCAACGGAATATGAGACAAATGAAAGATATGTATTCTTTCTTTGATGAGCTTACACGAGGTTTATAATGATATTTATTCATTTTCGGCTAACGTTTCGACGTCTTCGTCTTCCTCAGAGCCGATGATCCGAGTCGATGGTCCTCGCTTGTTGTTCGTCTCGAGGTTGCAGCTTCGCCTTCGTGTCGAATCAGGTTTTCCTCAGTGAGCCATCCTCTCGAAGATCTGATTCGACACGAAGGCGAAGCTGCAACGTCGAGACGAACAACAAGCATGGACCATCGACTCGGATCATCGGCCCCGAGGAAGACGAAGACGTCGAAACGTTAGCCGAAAATGAATAAATTTCATTATAAACCTCGTGTTAGCTCATCAAAGAAAGAATACATATTGATTATTGATACTGAGGTTCAAGGAAAGTCGGTTTCGAAATACAAACAAAAGAGTTAGCACGGAACTATGTCGCACTGTAAAGCGCAAAGAATGACGTTACCACGATATCCGTTGATTACACTCTAAACTCGTTTACATGTAATATCATGTCCTATTAATAGTTTAAGGTCCCAGTAAACAGGATTTTATTGTGGGATTATAAAAATATTGCATTTCATATAATATCTTACCGTAAAAAATTACAGTAGGCAGTAAATAAAAGGTTAACATTGTGATTTCAACTACAGCCTCAACTTAGCTGGGTTCGATGCCGATTTGTGTTCTCCAGATCAATCCTGTAGGCGGGTGATTGCTGATGGCGCCGTTAGGTAGAAAACTAGCTGACAGAGAGGTAGAGCAAGCGCCTCAGTGGTGCAGTGTGTACCACGCGAGCCCCGGAAAAGTAATCGCAGTTCGATCTGGGTTGGCGTCCAAGATTTGCAAATATCTCAGCATCATTGTGGGGGTAAGGAACTATTTAATGAATTGAAATCAGCTGGATCTATTAGTAAAAGCAAGTAAAAAACCAAGGTGAATTGCTAAATTCAAGAAGGAAATCGATTTGAAGTCATTAAGTTTTATTATTCATTGCTTAAATTCTGTTTGTTCCTATCTCCTGTCAATAGTTTGCCGTTCAACCATGAGTGTTGAACAGTGACGTAAGTTAAATTGTTCATCCTCCGAGAAGACCACTCCACTTATGAGCGGAGGGAGGGGAAGGGCAATTGGGACGGCGTGAGTTAATATCAGCTGGTTTTTTTGTGGTCGTTTATTTTGGCGTAAAGGAATTTTCATCGTATTTCTTGTATTCGATCGATAGCTCATCTAACTTAAATCATTGTACTGGGTAACGAATCTGATAGCTCATTTTATAAATAACCAGGAGAGTATAGGTATGGATTTGCTGCACTGTATAATTTAACGTCAACGGCTTATGTCTGCTGTGATGACACGACAAATCGTTGAGGTGAGTTGTATGGCAAAATTGTAGCATGATGTACTCGATATAGCTGAAATCACTGTCTCTATACGTGACAAGGCCTGGGAAGCCTAAATGTTCAGCAGTATACTTCCCTATAGGGTCTCGCTTCCAGTTCTTATTCTTGCAACGTTCTATTAATTTTATAAACATCGTTGTCGAATAAATTCATCTTAAAATTTGCAATTCTTGCATGTTATACTTTTTACAAACCAGTTACAATCATTGTAACCTAAATTCTACAATTAGAGTTCTTTGCAAGTACTCTGTTTTCTTTGGTTCACTTCGTGTTCTGCTCATATAGTTAAATGCCATCTCTTGAAATTGTTAGTCCTTCTTTCGTTTGCAGTCAAGGAGTGAGTCGCCAACGTGATTCACAGACTTGTGTCTCTGGCTGTTCCTCCCTGCTCCGAAATAATTTAGTTGAAATATGGACAATTAGAATCTACATATTTTTTTTTCAACAAAATGTAGTTTTTCCGTTCCACCAGCAGGAGTTTCTGGTTTTCGGGAGCGCGCTAGAGCTTTCTTTTTTCGTGGGGATCTGTGTTTTGAACATCAGGGCGATTAAAGAAGTGGAAGTTCGTCGAACTGGATATCATCATGTTCCACAGTGCATAGTGTTAATATTTGCTTCTGACCCGTTTGCTTTCAAGACCTACGAACGTTGAAGTCGTCTTTCAATCTTTTGAAGATTTGCACTTAATATGAAACCGAAAATGCAAACAGCTTTTTAGAATAGCTGTCTTTGAATCGATAGCGTAAAGTGTGTTTTATAAGGATGTCAAGTTCTCAAGTCCTTAAATACTTTAGCTGTTGAAGAATTTCTCAAAAAAAGAGTATAATCCATTGTATATCAGCGTGTAGAAATGAATTCTTATCCATATTTGATAGTTATCCATTTCTAATCCTTTCGACGGATCATAATATTGTAAGTGGCTCGCGTGCCGAAGTGGTCGGATGCGCCCTGCGACACACACATGGGATCAATCCCCGCGCCCGTGGCTCACCAAGCCTTCTATCCCTCCTGGATCGGTAAAAATTGGTACCAGACTTGTCTGCGAGTATAGCAGCACTAGCTTGATACATCGGTAGGCTACTACGAGCCGTTGTAAAGACCAGATATGCATTCAATCACCTCCAAACGATGCTTAATGATGTCGAATGCATGGCGCATCCCTCAGAGATTGATCAACGCCGAGAGCTTTATCCTTTTTATTTTATAGCAACTAAATAGCAGTAATAATAGCACTAATAACTGAAATTAAGTAGTTTCCGACGTCGGTACCTGAAGCACAGATCTCTGTCCTCTGCGTACAGTTCATTTTTTCGCACGGTTGCTTCTTTCATTCTCACATTCTTCATTCTCGTATCGACTTTAGTTGATATGGCTTCTTAGTGGTTTACAATAACTAGAATGCTTCCATTCCACTTCATTGCGTTTGCTATTTTTCTCCATTTTCGTCAGAATTTTTTATCTTTGTATTCCTTGCGCTTATGAGGCAGCAAGCAAGAATGGAATCTGGTTCCACTGTTGTTCAGTGACGTTGTCAAACATCACAAAATGAGCTGTGAAGTCGATATTTTTGCATAGAACTGCCGGAAAAGAGCGTTAACGTTCAGCGTGATGATGGGGAAGAATGATGGACTCTCATATCTCTCTACATAACTAGCACCCGCTAGCAAAAATACCCTATTATTTGCATTACTACTATTATCGATTAGTTGAAAAATTCCCGAGGGTTTTTCCTTATTCAAATACTTAAAACTATGAAAGGTTTCTGTTCTATGAATTTTCGTCTATTGGAGACTTTAGACGATTTTGAAGATTCTTTAAAAATACAACCACAATGGTGCTGCGATATTTAGATATAATGATATCTGCAAAGCTCCGGACCTCAGGTTGACAGGTGATTGTTGATGTTACTAATCTATAGAATAGCCGAGCGATAGGCGAAACAAAGGACACGCATGGCGTGGTGGTGAACGTGTTAGCTCACCGAAAAGCTGATAATGCGTTCGTTCCCTACCGCATACACCTACGGTCCCGAGTTTTAGAAATATCTTAGCACCTCAATGTGGGTGTATTTCGCATAATACCCTGCCATAAAAAATTGTAGTAAGCAGTAAATGAATGGTCAGCATTGTGATTGTTTAAAAAGTGTATTATCTCGAAGGGTTGACAGGCCTTAAAGTGCATGATGATTGCTTCGTATAAATAACTTTTAAACGTCCGATTTTTATCCTCGTCATCTTTTCATCATGGTATAAATTTATTTTTTTTCCTCTTATAATTTTTAAGTCATTCAATATCTATCGTAAATGATATCTCGTTCTCTGCAAGGACTCTTTAGGAAGGACTTTTACAATATTCACCGATATGTTTCTTATTTTTGTTTGTTTTAGAATTGCTAAATATTCACTTTCATTATTTAAAATTAGAACTTTGTGAATCTTATGCAGAAATCAACAAACATTGCTAGTTTAAACAACATGAATTAGTGTAACTTTTTTGTTTTCTAAAGTAATTATTGAACCATAATTGCCATATCTATATCTGGCTCCACGATAGACAACTTGATCATGCAGGCAAGAAGAATGATGTACGACGTCATCGGATTGGCTGAAACGAGAAGACGTCGGCCATTAACCGCCGTCTATAGTTTAAAAAAGCTCTCGACGTTGATCAATCCGTGAGGGGTGCGCCATGCCGTTCCACTTCATTAGACATCGCTAGAGATGATTAAATGCGTATATGGCCTACAGAATGATTGTGATGGCTCACCGATATATTGAATCAATTCTGCTATCTTCCTAAACAAAGTGGTACCAATTTGCCGACTTGGGGGTTATGGAGGGCTTGGTGAGCCTGTGCAGCGGAATCGAACGCGTGTGCATTGCAGGGCACCGATAACCACTGCGGTACACGTGTCGTCTATGGCACCGCAGAAAAACTCTTCTTTGGAACATGCAGCAGTAGAGGAGTCGGAGGCATTGGCGTTCTCATCGCCGCTACTTTGTCCATAAATATCGATTCATTCGAACAATTTACAATCCGAATCAGGCGTGTGCGGTTGAGGCGATGTGGATCGATACCGGCTCCGACAATCTTCTTCATCTAGGCACTGACATCAAGCTGTGATCAGGACGAAGTCCAACTGTCCTATGTGGACTTCGAAGAGTTCTACAGAGGAGATGATATACTCTGTAAAGTCATTACTGGAGAATTTAAAACTAAAATTGGACCTAGAAGAACGTCTAAAGAACATTATATTGATGACCAACGGGCTAGAATGGAAAGAGTTATTTGAGCGGCTGTCTGAGTTGAGTCCGATCATGACGGCCACGACACAATTCGTGGCAACTCACAATTCCAGAAGCCTGCTGTCAACGCTAGAGGGTGGAATCTTCCAGTGAAGAGCAGCGTAACGAAATGGATAACATCACAGTAAATCGAAGGTTTTGATTAACCCATGTTGCCATTGTTCTAAAATTCTTTTCTAGATTAGTGGATTAGATCACCACTTCCTTCGCGCAAGGCTCCACTTTTCGTGGAATGCAGAGAAAGGCCCTAAGCTCAAATACCGTAATCCCAAAACCACGATAAACTAAGATTTATTTAAATTATTAGTTGGTCTTTGAGAAAATGCTATTATGGACAAGATCGATGAGGAATATGCACGCTCATTCAACATCTTCACGTTAGCACTATGAATGCTAAGAATTCGAAAGTCACCAAGAGACGTCTATTTCCAGAAACACTCGAGCTGATAAGCCAGCGTGGAATCGCACGAGATACAGCCAAGGCACTCTTCCTTGCGGTTCATTTTTGGGTTTTCGAAAGTTATCTAATACACTCCACTGATCTCCCTCATATGAGGGATCTCGAGCCGGTTAATCGCGAGGCTATGTGGCGTGTTCTCAGGTGGCCGATAGGGGGTTAATCGCGGATCAGCTTCCCTGAGACGCAGGTGGATCCAGGAGTGGACTCCCTGTTTCTGCTGCGCTGATTTGGCACAAACTTTCTGTATTTGCTAGGCGTATTTATGCATGTGTATGTGGGTGCGTTCTTGCGGATTGTATTCTACAAGTCAACTCGGTCTAAAGCCTGCATTCAAGTGATAGGGAAGTATATAGGAGGCGGTTAGGAGTCGCCTCCAACAAATAAGCTCCATGTCCACTCTGGGAGAGCCTGGCAGGCTACCCGTGAGTATACCCGG
This sequence comes from Angiostrongylus costaricensis, assembly GCA_900624975.1. Classification (NCBI taxonomy): domain Eukaryota; kingdom Metazoa; phylum Nematoda; class Chromadorea; order Rhabditida; family Metastrongylidae; genus Angiostrongylus; species Angiostrongylus costaricensis. The sequence continues at coordinate 17,071 of UYYA01005402.1, read as the reverse complement.
CCTCTACGTTTAGAACCCAGCAAGCTATACATGGGTATCAAAAATGCTAAACACAGTAAAAAAAACGGACCCATTCCCATGACCCCGAAAGAGCTCTTAATTTCGCAGCGTTGGGTACGGAGAGGAGTGCGGAGAGGCTGCTGAAATCTCAGGGCCAATGGAAGCTGCATGGATTTCAAAGAACTATGATGGCGATCTGTACCTACAATGCAGGTACACTTGCATCCGAGTCCTCGATAGAAGACTAGCTCATGCAAGCAAGAAGGATAGGGTACGACGTCATCGGCCTGGCCGAGGCCAGGCGACGCCACTCATTCAACGCCGTCTATGACACCGGAGTAGAACTGTTCTTCGGAACATGCGACACTAGAGGAGTCGGCGCAGTCGGCGTTCTCGTCAACAAGAGTTTGTCCATGAACATTGATTCATTCGAACAACTTACAACCCGAATCAGACGTTTACGATTAAAAAGACGTGGATCGATCCCGGCTTTGACAATCTTCGTCGTTTACACGCCGATATCAAACTATGACGAAAAAGAAGTCGGGGCGTTATATATGGACTTGGGGAAGTTCTACAGAGAAGACCACACATTCTTCAGGGTCATCATTGGAGATTGCAACGCCAAGATTAGACCAAGAAGAACGTCTGAAGAACGTTATGTAGGGACCCACGGATTAGAATGGAACGAACAGGGTGAGCGGCTGTCTGAGGTTATCATGGCGACCAAGACCATCCATGGCGACTTGCAATTCCAGAAGCCCTACCCTCAGTGCTGGACGTGGGAGTCTCCTAATGGAGAGTACCATAACGAAATAGACCACATCATAGTGAATAGAATGTTTTGCCTAACCGATGCCTCTGTTGTCCCAAAATTCTACACGGGATCAGAACATTGTCTCCATCGTGCAAGACTCTATTTCTCGCGGAAGGGAGAAAACCCACTAAATTCTAAAACCGAAGTCCCAGAATCACCGCACACTGGGTTTTATTCAATTCATTAATCGGCCGTTGGGAAGATGCCGTTGTCGAAAACATCGACAAAGAATATGATCGGCTCATTCAACATCTTTACGTTAGTGCTATGAAAGCTGAGAGTTCGAAAGTCACCAAGAGACGTTTGTCTTCAGAAACACTCAAGCTGATACGCCAGCGTGAAATCGCGCGAGCTGCAGGCAACCGCGAACTAATGTCCGAACTTGCAAAACAATGCAGACAGGTGGTAGAAGAAGATCTTAAAGAGAGAAGAGCAGCATTAATGGTCGAAGCTGCAGAGGCTGGGAAAACATTCGCAAAGCCCACCGAAGCTTCGTTAGTTACAAGACCAAAATGATTGCTCTCCGGTGCCAAGACGGAGCAGTTATAGCGTCCAGAAAGGTAATGAAGAACATCATTCACGATTACTGCACCGACCTCTTCATTATCCATGTCATTCGGCCCTTATATGAAATAAACGATGGATGTGTCATCCTACCGGTTCTCCCTTCCGATATTCGACATCCGACATGCTCTTTCGTCGGTGAAAAATCGAACAGCACCAGGTCCGGACAGAATAAGACCAGAACACCTGAAGAACCTTCCGCCAGTTCTCGCAAACACACTAGCTAGGCTCTTCACACGTTACCTGTCTGAATGCGAGGTCTCTACTCAGTGGAAAGCCTGCAAGACCGTGTTATTGTTCAAGAAGGGTGACCTGCACGATATCGGCAGCTATCGCCCAATCTCCATACTGTCTGTCGTCTACAAACTCTTCACTCCAGTGATCCTAAACAGGATTGACAGAACACTAGACGAAGGACAGCCATGTGAGCAAGTAGGGTTTCGAAGAGGATTTAGTACGATGGACCACATCCACACGGTAACACGGCTCATTGATGTATTGCGGGAGTATAAAAGACCGTTCTGTCTCACTTTGATCGATTTACAGAAGGCCTTTGATTCGGTTGAGATAGAGGCAGTCTTGTAAGCCCTTAATAGTCAAGGAGTCCCTACTCAGTGCATAAAGATTCTTCGTAAGCTGTACAAAATTTCACAAGCAAGATATCACCATTCTACAACGATATTAACATTGACGTCGAAAGAGGAGTTAGGCAAGGCGATACCATCTCGCCAAAATTATTTACTGCCACCTCCTAGAACGTGATGCGAACATTGGAATTGGATAATATGGGAGTGAAAATCGACGGTCGGCAGTACACCATCTTCGCTTTGGACGACTCTTCTCACAAAAATGATGTTCATGAAGAACGGATTGGTTTCGCATGCCCCGTTCACGCCCAACGGAACGAATATCTCCGAATGGTTCAGTTATATCTATCTAGGTCGTGAAATCAGTATGATGAATGACCTAGCTCCGGAGCTGAGCAGAAGAAAGCGACCGGCTTGGGGAGCTTTCAAGAGCATCGAGGATGTAGTGAAGAGAACAAAGAACACCTAACTCCGTACCTACCTTTTCGACTCAACGGTACTTCCTGTCCTAACCTATGCGTCAGAAACCTGGTCACTGCGTAAGCAGGATGAAAGGTCACTCAGCGTTATCGAAGGCGCAGTCGAAAGGACGATGCTAGGAGTATCCCGTTTCACACAGGTAAGGGATGGGATCCGAAGCTCCTATCTGCGTCAACGATCAAGAATCAAAGATGCCGTTCTGTACGCTAAACAATTGATTTTAAGATGGGCAAGACACGTAATGCGTACGAATGACAGCCAATGGATAATAGCCGTTAATGACTGGATTCCTTGAGATGTCAAACATACTGCAGGAAGCCTACAGACCCGATGGTCAGATTTCTTCACAAAGAGCCTTGAAGCAGGACATGATGCTCGACGAGTCCCTAGAGCGAGAGGAACAAAAATGTAAGATTTAGTGGCGCCCGCTCGAGTTACTCGACGATCAACGGGACTGCAGATGATACAGGTGACAGGTGATACGGTGTTGCTCCTCCTAGTGACTTGCGCACTTTATCTCTGATTCAGTGGTATTTTCTTTTTGGAACTTTTGATGGGCATCTAAAATTGTTTATTTGTGAGAATTTCCATTACTATTCAGACTTTGGACTACAAAAAAATCTACTCAATGATGCAACATCCAGCTTCGGTCTTTGACGGGCGACTGATTCTGGATCAAAGTCAGCTGCGTTCTTACGGATTTCGAACGTTTGCCATCGGTTCCGCACCCGATCACGCCAATAATATATTCGGTGGTGGTAGCACAGCTTTTGCTAACAAATCTTAATCTTCGACTGAGAATGGATAGCTCCGAAAACTTGTATCATTNGCGAACATTGGAATTGGATAATATGGGAGTGAAAATCGACGGTCGGCAGTACACCATCTTCGCTTTGGACGACTCTTCTCACAAAAATGATGTTCATGAAGAACGGATTGGTTTCGCATGCCCCGTTCACGCCCAACGGAACGAATATCTCCGAATGGTTCAGTTATATCTATCTAGGTCGTGAAATCAGTATGATGAATGACCTAGCTCCGGAGCTGAGCAGAAGAAAGCGACCGGCTTGGGGAGCTTTCAAGAGCATCGAGGATGTAGTGAAGAGAACAAAGAACACCTAACTCCGTACCTACCTTTTCGACTCAACGGTACTTCCTGTCCTAACCTATGCGTCAGAAACCTGGTCACTGCGTAAGCAGGATGAAAGGTCACTCAGCGTTATCGAAGGCGCAGTCGAAAGGACGATGCTAGGAGTATCCCGTTTCACACAGGTAAGGGATGGGATCCGAAGCTCCTATCTGCGTCAACGATCAAGAATCAAAGATGCCGTTCTGTACGCTAAACAATTGATTTTAAGATGGGCAAGACACGTAATGCGTACGAATGACAGCCAATGGATAATAGCCGTTAATGACTGGATTCCTTGAGATGTCAAACATACTGCAGGAAGCCTACAGACCCGATGGTCAGATTTCTTCACAAAGAGCCTTGAAGCAGGACATGATGCTCGACGAGTCCCAAGAGCGGGCAGAACCCATTGGGCTACCCTTGCATGCGACAGGGAAAAATGAAAGATTTACTGGCGCCCGCTTGAGTCACTCGACGAACAACAGGACTACAGATGATACAGGTGATCTAATACACTTCAAGAGTTCTGCGCCCTGATGCTTTAAATTATTGCGCGAGCATAATGAATTTTGCTTCAAAATTTTCTCCATTATGTCTCTGTTTCCTATGTGGACGTAGTGGAGTATTTGGATTAACTTCAAATTTACCGTTTATTTCTGTTTCGCGAATGTATTTGTTCTCGAATAGATCAGATAAACAGTAGCCGAACTCATGGAATCACTTTCTTTACTGTTAGGACATATTATAAAATTTTGCGTTGTGCATAGGCGGTTACACAAAAGGTTACGAACTAGCCGGCTTGTTAGTGCGTTTGGTGGAAATCCATTCCCTCTTACTGAATTTTCTAGACCGACCTTTCTCAAGCAACGTCTTATTGCAGCATCTGTTTCGTTGGAAACGAAGGGCAGTATAAACGGAGTCTTAACCTCCCTAGAATTACCGTTTGGCGGTGTGTTTTTTCCGCCTCGGCCATCCTGAGGTGCTACAGCTTCGTAGCCATTGGGAATGACCATCTACTGCGCCAATTGTAAGCATTCTTCACTCTGCTCTCTTTATGTGCAGACGTTGCTGGTCGCTGGAGACATGTTTCTCACAAGCGGCCTTTTAGTGTTTGGGGTGTAAAAGGAGAGGCAATAAACCAGTAGGTTCGTATTACTTGGCTTCTGGTACTATTTGACGATGTAGCCGTTTTTCAATGCCGATCTTAAAACAAAGTCGGTCCTGAGATGCTAGGAGTATCCTGCATGAAGCAAATGAGGCAACTGATGCTAAGCTTCGATCTATGCCAATGTTTAAAAGCCAGAGACGTCCTTCTACACGTCAAAGTGAAGATATGGCGGACCGAACACGTAATGCATTTAAACGAAAACTGATAGAAAAGGGCCGCTGTGACTTGATTCATCGGGATGTCAAACGTACTGAAGAAAGACCGCCGACCCGATGCTCAGAGTTTTTTATGAAAATCCTGGAAGAAATATGCGATGTTCAACGAGCCTTTAAAACAAGCAGAACCTACTGGACTATTCTTGCGCGCAACAGGGAGAAATTGAAAGTTTACTGGCGACCGCTTGTTTCATTGGCTGGTCGATAGGACGATAAGTGGCAAGTGATGAATAATCAGTGTTTTGAATTAGATTATTAGGCTAATACAAGGTTGATAGGTGCTCTATCCACCTAACATTTCCATCTCTTCGTCTTCCTTTGAGCAGCAGCAGTTTTGAGTCGCATGTCCACAGCCGTTCGTCTTTCCGCTGCACTGCAGGCCTTCTTGATCTCATCGAGTCGAATCTTTTTGAGTAAAGCACTATTTGAATAAAGTTGAAGTTGAATAAAAACGTTGATTCGTTATTTGTGAGTTAATACATGACCGATTTCTGCAGAGTCCAATGTCACAATGGAAACAGATCGGATGAGTAGTAAAAATAAATCAAAAATCGGTCTGTGTAAACGGATATCACTGTGTGGGGCTAATTTATTTTAGAGATGCTTCACTTGAGAAGATTTCATTCAACACGGCTACGACGACCCACGTTGTAAGGGCGATCGACTATGGGACCATCGACCTGAATCATTGCGGATCTGAAGAAGGCAAAGCCTCGCAAAATTAGTCAAATAAAGCATTAATAATTACTTCATTCTAGCTTCATGATCCAAGAAAATTCTTAATACTGAGTTTCGGTTCCTTCTTTCTTGGTTTTTTTATGTTAATTTTTATGGCCTTATCCTTTTTTCTTGCGGCACGGCGGTCGGTGGTGCAGTAGTCGGAGGCGCCCTGCGACACACACGTGGAATCGATCCCGTGCCCATGGCTCACCAAGCCTTCCATCCCTCCAGGGTCGTCAAATTGGTACCACTTGTCTAGGAGGATAGCAGCACAAGTTCGATACATCGTTAGGCCACTGCGAGCCATTGTAAAGGCCAGATATGCATTCATTCATCTTCAAACGTTGCTTTAATGAAGTCGAATGTGTGGCTGTCGGCGTTGGGGATTGGAACCCCACAGGGATTGATCAACGCCGAGAGCTTTATCCTTTTTATCCTTTTATCCTTCTTTCCTTACCCTGCTCGGTTTTTCGTTCACTTTGCAAATCTGAAGAATATGAACAATTCTGGCAACGTAATGTTCGGATAGCCGCAAACGAAAAATAATTTCACTACTAGTTTTTGTTGCAGCTTCAATCTGGATTTTTTTCATTTCGCCATTATTTTATTCTTATTTTTTTCCTTGTATGTGCCAGTTATCATTCTTCGCTTCCAATAATCTTCGGCAAATGAACTTTTATGTAAACAAATCAGAGCAGTTTAAAGCAAAGTTGCGAAGAATATGAACCATGCCAATTATGATGAATTGCTGTCATTCTTATCATTCTTTCACTGCGGTCACCGTATTCTGTTGGGAATTAGTGATGTCGAAGAAGAAGAAGAAGCGCAAACAGAAACCGAAAGAGGAGAAAAAGGAATGAAGGAATAATAGGAAAGAGATGGAGATGAAAGATGAGAAGTAGAAGAGAGCTAGTAGAAAGAAACAGGAGATGAAAGAGAACACGGAGGTCATCAAGCAGAATAAATTGGGAAGCATGGCTTGTCTAGCTGAGCCAGTAATTCTAACTTTTCTTTTTCTTCTTTTTCTTTCTGATTCTCTGCTGGCATATCATCAAACATGGGAGCATTTTTCGTTTATAACCAATCAACGATGGATGTATGTATTCGGCAATTCTATTCGTTTTTGCTCGATTTGGATTGTGAGAAGTACTGTTAGTTGTCATAATATTACTTGTAATAGTTGATCTCATTTCACTTCCTCTCCTCCATTGTTTCTCCCTTTATGGCAGATGCTTTGAATATTTCAAGAGGAAGTATTTCTGTGACGTACTTATTTGTTCTTACTATCTTTGTACCTTTGTCATCTTCGGAAATATTTGACGATGCTGATCTTCATCGTGGGAGGGAAAATAATGAAAATGGTTATGATGATGACAAGGGGAATAGCAATTTTTCTCATAATTTAAGTCTACGAACATTTTCAGAATTCATTTCTCGTCGTTCTATATTCACATCGATTTGCTTTCATTTCTTCCTTACGGCTTCACTTCCTCATTTCTGGATCATCCAAAGCATCCGCAAAGTTCGGCTTTTATACGGGTCATGTTCAAAAAGGTAAGAAATTTCGCTGTTTCTTTGTCCATCTAAGGTTAACGTCGGTTACGTATTTGGTTCTGATTAGTTGCTTCTTATGGAAAGCAGTGGGAAAAGTAAAAAGAGTAAGTTTTTGTTGTTAATGACGCTTCTATCTAAGAAGCGCTCGTAAAACGTAATGAATGGATAAGGCTATTTCATGGAATCGCATTAAAACTCAATAAACGTTAGTTATTCTTTAATGAGGTTTGAAAATTAAGTGTGGAGAAAAGCATTCATTAATACAAACAATCAATATTTCGCAAGAATTTTGAACAGATTTCTTATTGGAACTAATTTGAGACTTTTATAACCAACTAAAAAGCTTATTGCAAGATAGGGAAACCGTAGTTCGATCTGGCCCGGGGTCTAAGTTTTGCGAATATCTCAGCATCGTTGTTATTGTAACATATTTTGCAAAGAGAACGTCTGAAAGTGTGACTACTTTTCCAACGTAAGATGTTGTCAAAGGATAGGAAGATTGACAAGTCTAAGATGTTTATTTGTGCTTTGGTGGTTTATTATTTATTGCTGTTATGTGGTTATTATTGATTAGTTTATGTAGCACCGGTTTCCGTCAGACGTAAGGAAGCTGGTGAAAAGAATCAATAAAGCTTAAGTGGAATACTTTAGAAACATGCAAGAAGTAACGATGTTTAAAAAGTTTTCATTTTTGCATTTAAATGATTTTTACAGTATTAGTTAATGAAAATTGACAGTATCGTGAATATTTTTCATTTGAGCCAAAACCTAGTCGGTTTAGTTTTTTCGGCTTTATTCATTAAATTTTATTCCTTAAGAAAATATGTCTGATTTTAGATGTCCTTGAAAACTCACAGTTTTTTTTACTGAAGTTTATTTCGTGCAGGTTGAAAGGATCACTTGTGTGGGCGCTGGTTATGTGGGTGGTCCGACTTGTGCAATGATCGCCTATAAATGCCCGGATATACAGGCATCTAATTTTTTCTATCCTTTTTTCCTTCTTCTTTTTTTCTTTCTCTTTTCTTACTTCTATGCAACTGAAAACATATTTGATTTGTTGACTTCTCAACTGCTGTTAGTATTGTTCTATTAGATTTTCGCTTAGCCGAATCTGTAAAAGCGGCATGTGTGTGTACATGAAAGAGATTTTTTGAACCTGATCTTTAAAGTTCTGCTCAATTCGATTAATTAAAGGTTAAAAGATTATTTTTTTGTGTTTATTAAATATAGCAACAACCTTAACCTTTATATATTAAATATAGCAATCTCCCAACGGTTTACGGCCTCATCGTGGCTGGGAGGTGTTCCTGGGTATCGGACTGCGCTGTACAGCAGGGGATTCATCTCTCCGCCAGGGCACTCCATGATAAGGAGTCCGGCGTTTCCGTCAGGAAGCGCAGCCAAGAGTACACCAATAGCAATACCGGGATTCACCACCGTCCTGGTATCAAACTAGTGGCATGGTGGCAAATCACCCTCTAATCCACAAGGGCTGCGACTGCCTGTGGTGGTGACGATGTGGTGCAGACTTTAGCCAGGCTGACCTTAAGACTCCAAGGCAACGTAATGGCTAAACTAGCAAAACTCCGAAAAGTGAAAATTATGCTGAGGTCTGCACAACCAGTGAGGACCGGCCGTCCAAGTATCCAAGTAGATATAGCAACTGGTTTCTATAATGCTTTTTAGAGACTAAAACATTTTTAGTGATAATTCGTCTAGTGCCCATGGTTTCAAAACATAGCCGAATTTTAGGAATTTTATAAAAATCCAATTTGTCTAGCCAGAAGCTTTGTGACACTGTGGAAAAACAATCACTCCAAAGCTGAGTCTCGTAGCCGAGTTACAATTAGGAATTGTGTATGATTAAATAAACCTTAGCGCTTTACAAGAGATAATGAATGTTCAGGTAACGGTCGTTGATATGAATTTTGACAAAATAGCCCAGTGGAACTCGGACAAATTGCCCATTTTTGAGGTTCTCAGTTTAGATTTTTTATATTATTGCTTTTCTAACATCATGCATAATCCGTTCGGAGCTTTTAGTGCTGTGATTTCTATTTGACTCCACTTTTGTCGCTAGTGCTGTTAGATAACGTGGATTAATGGCATTACTTTTTGTAATAGTTTAGTTCAACATCTACGAAAGACAATGAGACTTTTGAGGTAGAAGAATTAAGTACTGGTCTTAACTATGACAGAGTTCTAGCTATGATCGGCATCTACATTAGAACTTGATGCTCACCGATCAGTCTGTCACCAGTCCAGTGGTACTGTATGGATAATGCAAGGCCTAATCTGATTTTGCAGAAAAACTTGTGACCGTGTAGATATCAATTTGCACCTCTTAATAGCACTCTATATCACCATCACCACTTCCTTGAAGATATTTTTTTAGTTGTTTGTATACAAATATGGTTAGATGATCTTATAGCCGGGTTTAGAACATTTTTATAAAGGTATTGCTAATGAATATAATGTGGAGCATAAAGGTATTTATCGCAGAAAAGTTTACAGTTCTGGTCTGAATACTAGGGAATGAAGGGTGGCCATGAATGGCGTAAATAAACATGCAAAAATGACCTAATAATCCAAAATTAAGCCTGGACTTGACGAAATTGTTTTCGCTGCTCGAGGAAGGAATCTTCATTTCGTCACCGATATACCGAGGGCCATTCGTGAAGCTGACTTGATTTTCATTTCTGTGAATACGCCAACAAAAACCTATGGTAGAGGAAAGGTGAGTGGGATTGAGAAGGTTCTAGATGAAATCTCATCATCTGTCTAAAATTCTATGTTTGTTGCCCTATTAAAATCTACAAAGCTAAAAAATTGAGCTCCTAAAGGTTTCTGTCCTCGTGACCAATACGTCGTAGTGGATAACTGCTCGAGCTCTCACGAACACCATTCAATCCTTGTCAACCCATATTTCAATGGTTTTTCTTTTCATTTGTTCTTCTTTTCGATGTCAAGAATTGTTAGAAGCTTTGTGTTGCTAGCTTTATATTTTCTAGATTAGTCGATATACTTTTCACAGGGAATGGCTGCCGATCTGAAATACGTGGAGTCCGTATCGCGAACGATCGCCCAACATTCCGTTAGTCCAAAGGTTTGTTTTTCGATGTATAACTTTTTTCTACTGCCCATTTTTGGTTTTTTTTTTCCAGGGCGGGGTACTATGTGTAATACAACCACAATGATGCTGAGATATTTGCAAAACTTGGACTCTAAACCAAATCGAACCGCCATTACCCTTTCCGATCATTCCCACTCACGGAATGAATGGGTAATCGGTGTTCGATCTGGCCTGGGGTCCACGTTTTTCACATATCTCAGCATCATTGTTGTTGTTCTTCGATAGTTATTTGAAAGCTTCCTAAGTAAGTATGCTCCATTTTTAAATGTATTAATGGTTGTGAACAAGTAGAGAACACACGTCCACTTTGACATAACGGCGTGGACGATTTGTCTTAATCAATGGGCGGATATAATTTGCGAATTAGATGCTTCAATGAGCAATGAAAATAAAAGGGGTTGATGATAAAAAGTTATGATAGTAGTAAATACAAGTATAGAGAACAAACTTTACAAAGCTTATGAGGACTAGGATGGAGAAGATGTAATACCATATCTATAATAATAATGTAATAGAATTGGATAGAAAAGGCTCTCGGCCTTGATCAATCCCTGATAGATGCGCAATGCATTCGACTTCATTAAGCATCGTTTGGAGGTGAATGAATGCATATCTGGCCTTTACAATGACTCTCGATACCTTACTGATGTATCGAACAAGTGCTGCTATCCTCCCAGACAATTCTGCTACCAATTTGCCGACCCCGGAGGATGGAAGCCCTGGTGAGCCAAGCGCGCGGGGATGGATCCCATGTGTATTGCAAGGTGCCTCTGACCACTGCGCCACGTGCGCCCCGCAGAATCGGATATCGTATAAAATTACTCGTTGAAATAAATAGAAAGAAGACAGGGTAATTAAGAAGAAGAGAAAGAATTTGTGTTCGGCATTTCTGTTCTAATATCTTTGAGATGTAAAGTTATACTGTTAGTATAGATTGTGGTGGAAAAAAGTACAGTACCAGTTCGAGCAGCTGAAAGTATCAACTACATTCTTAGAGAAGCTCAACAAAATGATCCACGTCTGTCATTCCAGGTGAATGCGTTTTTACTTTCCACTTCAATTCTCACCAGTTTTTTTTTCATTTAAATATTTTATTACCAAGCACTTTGATTTGCTTAGGTGCTTTCAAATCCCGAATTTTTGGCTGAAGGGACAGCTATAAGAGATCTATCGAATCCGGATCGGGTTCTGATCGGAGGAGAATCTTCACCGCAAGGTATTTTGTAGTTGTATTACCAGAATCACTCGACGAATTTTGGGATACTCGATAAAATTCGATTGTGCTAAACCATTTTTCTTGATGCCGATAGAAGTAGTTGAAACAAGGTATAAATAGTAAATGAAACCGTATTACTTTCCTTATCCCATCAAGCAACGAGGTACCAAAATGCTTCTCAAATTTTTTGTTGTTACTATTATTAGTATTATAATTGTTATTATAAAGGCGCGTGTGGCGCAGTGTTCGGAGGCGCCCTGCAACACACACAGGGAATCGATCCTCGCGCCCATGGAACACCAAGCCCTCCATTCCTCCAGGGTGGCAAATTGGTACCGGACTGGCCTTTGAGGACAGCAGCACTGTATTCATTCATCGGCAGACCACCATGAGTCGTTGTAAAGGCCAGATGTGCATTCAATCACCTCCAACGATGCTTAGTGAAGTCGAATGCATGGCGCATCCCTCAGGGATTGATCAGTGCCGAAAGCTTTATTTTTTTGTTGTCATTATCGCTATTATGTTTTTACTTTATTACCATTTTATTGCCATTTATTGCCATTATTTACACGTGAAAGCTGGTTTGCATTACTCAAACCAAAATAGCTATTTAAATCAATCTGCACAATTCGGAGGAGTAAAAAGACATTGTCTTAGGAGAAGAAATGTCAAGAAGGGAAAAAATGGAAGATTGAGTCAAAGGCTACTTTTTGTATTACAGCGAAAACAAAAGCGACTGTCTGAAGACTGGATATTTTATGCTTCGTGTTTATGTGGTTATTCATCTCAGCGTTGTCTAGGTTTTCGAAGAGAAAAAGGAAAAGTTGAAAAGAACCACTATAAGTGAAACTTAGATTTTCAAATGAGCCGATGATTTGTAGGTGCGGCGGCGGTAGCCGAGCTAGTGCGAGTTTACGAGCACTGGGTTCCTCGGGATCGAATTATCACAACAAATACTTGGAGTTCGGAACTGTCGAAGCTGGTAAGTGGTAATTTTATAGTATATGAATAGGAATTTGAAGAACCTGTGAGAGGAAAAAGCAAAGGAAAAATCTATTGATGAACGAGTGAAAGTGAATGGACTCTTTGAGACGTGTATTTCGCACACACGATACAATATCGCTTAATAGTTTCTGTTATTTATCTACTCTTTTTCGATTCAGTGCTTGTGAAAAAACCCTCATCAGTTGTCTTTATTTTTATATGGGAAAAATTCGAGAAAGTTCAGAAATTTCCGGAGCATTTTCTTTAAGGAATAATGTAGGCATTTCGGCATAGTGGAATCCACAGAACTTTGAGGAGCTGTGAAGGCAGACAAAATATGATTAATCGCTTATCCATATCCAGGGATTAAAAGAACGGGATTTTCGCGGTTAATCATTTTTTGTCATTTTTTTTTTCATACTAAACCAGTCTATTAAAGGAGTATGACAATGCGCCATAATGGTTAATGCAGTCTCTGGTTAGATCCACGTAAACGAACCGATACCTTCATCGTTTCGATGTTAATAGAAAACTGATTTCTGGAGGTTGACGTACTGATCTGGTCATCCATAAGCTCATCCACAAGTAATTAAATAGGCTGGACTCATCTTTTTAGTGAGCTTATATTACTATTTTGGCGGTGAATCATTCTTTGAATCTTAACCTCTTAATCCATCGAGATCTTAACCTTTATCTTATGTTTTCTATTCGTTGTAAATGGGTTTCTAGGCATTACAGCTGAAGGATTTCCATTTTTCTGCCAAGCAACCCTTGAACATTTCATCTTTTTCCCGAATGTCATTTAATGGCAGTCGAATTGAACCCCTGTGGAATCCTGTGTTAGCTCATTTCGAGCGCTCATAATTCTTCAGCATAGGTATTCGCCGGCCTTTATCGATTGTGCGAAGCTTTTCTCAGAGAAATCTGGCCCTTATTTGCGAAAACCGAAGGAATGGGGGCTTGGTTGATTTCGTGCTGGGTGGAAGCAGAGACCATACATGTCTTCAACGGCTTCTGTAGCTACCACGCTTCTGGTGCGCCAGTGAGAAGCACAGAAGATCAGTATTTTGCCGAAAAATGAGTAAGAAAGTTAGCACGAAAGCGTAGTAATACTGTGCTAAACCGACTTTCACTTAGCCTCAGTGTGAATAGTTAATAAATTTCAACGGTAACAATCCAAAGATATTTATAAGGAAATGTACATTTTTCTTCGTCACAGTTTCAACAATGTGATAAATTTCAGGCGGCTAACGCATTTCTCGCTCAACGAATATCGTCCATCAATGCGATTTCGGCGATTTGTGAAGCTACTGGAGCCGATGTTAAAGAAGTTGCTCACGCTATCGGCTTCGATTCACGAATAGGCAATAAATTCCTGGAAGCCAGTGTAGGTAGGAGATAGTGTCACTTCGAACTACTCCACTTTTCCTTATTTGTTGTTTCAATAAAACATAACAAGGCAAGAAATTTGGAAAATATTTTATCTTCGTTAACGGCGCGAGTGGCGCAGTGGTTGGATGCGCCCTACAACACACATGTGGAATCGATCCCCACGTCCATGGCCCACCAAGTTTTCCATCCTTTCGGGGCCGGCAAATTGGTACCAGACTTGTCTGGGAGGATAGCAACACCACTGGCTCGATACATCGGTGGGCTACTGCAAGCCGTTGTAAAGACCAGATATGCATTCATTCACCTCCAACGATGTTTAATGAAGTCGAATGCATGGTGCATCTCTCAGGGATTGTTGATCAACACAGTGAGCTTTATCCTTTCTATCCTTTTAACCTTAAAATATGATTTTTGTTTCACTTGGTAGCAGAAAGAAAAGTTTTTTAATACATAATCACTCATACTTGTTTTTGAAGCACTTCGCTTCATCTTAAAATCGATATCTATTATTTCCACTACAGCACAAATACTGCGGTCGGAGTACTATTTATGGCTTGGCATGAGTAGTAGGATTCATGGCCGGCACAAAATGAAATACTCCACTTATTTTGTAGCTGATCGATGGTGCTGATCGAATTTCACGTGGTGCTTTGTTTCGATTTTTATGCTACATATCTGTTTTAGGATTTGGCGGTAGTTGTTTCCAAAAGGATGTCCTATCCTTAGTCTACCTGTGTGAATCTCTGAATTTACAAAAGGTGGCGGACTATTGGATGGGGGTAAGGAGGAAGATTTTTTTTGCTTTTACGCTCTATTTCTGTCAAACTTTTTGTTTTCTATCATTTTTTTCGTATTTTTATAAGCTTTTGTCTTCGTAGAGGTGCTGCAAGGATACTGAATGACTATTTTGATATATTTAGTGTTCTACAATGTTCCTTCAGGTAGTTGACATCAACTGTTGGCAACGTCGTCGATTCTCCGACAAGATCATTGCTGAACTATTCAACACCGTTGCTGATAAGAAACTCACCGTTTTTGGATTCGCCTTCAAGAAGGACACAGGCGATACAAGGCTCTTATTGAAATTTTAGAATATTAAAGTGTAGTTTATCAGAAAATCTCTATAGCACTCATTGCTATGCGTAATTTCAAAGACGATTACTGGTTTTATTTCGAATCCCAGTTCTCTAAGTAAGGCTACTAAGATTGATTTTTCAAGAGGAGAGGTTTTTATACGGTTAAGAAAGCTCGCCAGAATACTGATAAGGTCGATGTGTTTAGGGAATCGTCAGCAATCCATGTTATCAGTCATCTGCTTGAAGAACGCGCTCACATATCCGTCTACGACCCAAAGGTTTTCATTATTGAAATAAGCTTCTCGATTATTAAAAATGACAACTACGAAAATGAGTTTTCACTTAATTAGGTGACCGAAGAACAAATACGGTACGAACTGGAACAGCGTTCACCTTTTGAATTGGGTGAGTTCAACATTGCTCATCTGATTCGACTTAATGATATCAAGCCATACATTTCAGTGTCGAAACTGGTAACGGTACATGACAACCCCTATACAGCAGCCAACGAGTCGCATGCCATTGTCATTCTTACCGAATGGGATGAATTCAAAGTGAGTAGCATTATCTTTCATCATGTTTGAAGTAGGTTGCCTACTGACGATCGGGTCACCAGTTCGCGTAGAGCGTTCTATCCATTTGAAGTATTCCTATAGTCATCGCTGTTTATAAGCGCTTCCATCTTCCCTAGTGTAAGTAAAAAGTCATTCTATGCCTCGATGCGCTCTATGTTTACGCTTCATGCTCAGCACTCAAAACAAATGCTAATTAATCGGATATTCGAAAAGTCGAGATGTAGTTTAGATACCAAGAAATCCAATTCCGGGAACTTTTCAGTAAGAATTGACGATAAAAAGATAAAGAATAAAGATCTCGGCTTTGATCAATCCATTAGGGATGCGTCTTGTACTCGATTTCATTAAGCACAAGCATATGGAAGTGATTGAATACATATCTGGCCTATGCAATGACTCGCAGGGGCTTCCCGATGTATCGAATCCTTGCTGCTATCTTTCCAGACAGGTCTGGTACCAATTTGCCGAAAACGGAGAGATGGAAGGCATGGTGAGATTGGCGCTCGGGATAGATCCCTTGTGTATTGCAGGACGCCGCTAACCACTGCACTACACGCGGTCCCTTATTGAATCAATCACGAGTTGACTAAAGCGTTTGAACAGCTGTCGCTTGTCGCAGATTGACGCGCAGAATTAAATTAACACTCGATGTGAGCGACGCCGTGCGACTCGCGCGCGGCCAATTAGTAAGCTTTACGGTGTTACCCGTCCATGAACATCGATTCATTCGAACAACTTACAACCCGAATCGGATATTTATGATTAAGAAGACGTGGATCAATTTCGGCCATTGACAATTTTCGCCGTCTACGCGCCGACATCAAACTATGACGAAGAAGAAGCCGAAGCCTTTTATATTGACTTGGAGAAGTTCTACAGAGAAGACCGTACATTCTTCAAGGTCAACATTGGAGGTTTTAACGCCAAGATTGGGCCAAGATGAACGTCTGAACAACGTCACATTGGGAACTACGGATTAGAATGGAACGAATAGGGTCAGCGGCTACCCGAGTTTATTATGGCGAACAAGACAATCCATGGTAACTCGCAATTCCAGAAGCTCCACCCTCAGCGCTGGACGTGGGGGTCTCCCAATGGAGAGTACCGAAACGAAATAGATCTAATCATAGTAAATAGAAGGTTTTGCCTAACCGATGTCGCCGTTGTCCCAAAATTCTACACGGAACCAGACCATCGTCTCCTTCCTGCAAGATTCTATTTCTTGCGTAAAGGAGAAAAAGCCGCTAAATTCAAAAACCGAAGTCCCAGAAGCACCGTAAACTGGGATTTATTCAATTCATTAGTAGGCTGTTGGGAAGATGCCGTTGTCGATAACATCGACGAAGAATACTATCGGCTTATTCAACATCTTCACGCTAGCGCTATGAAAGCTGAGAGTTCGAAAGTCACCAAGAGACGTTTGTCTTCAGAAACACTCAAGCTGATACGCCAGCGTGAAAT
>UYYA01005401.1:0-21091 GCA_900624975.1 Angiostrongylus costaricensis | reverse complement strand
GAAGGCGAAACCGCCGAAACGTCAGCAATTGTGTTCTAATAAATTCTATATTAACAACCTCGTGTCTGCTTATTGATGAAAAACATTGAATTATCAATTAATGCCGAGGTTAACAGAAAGTCGGTCATGGGATAAGCAGACTCTTGGCATAGATACTCTTCTAAACTCAGCTCTTCAGCCACCAACGTCTTTCTGCCCTAGATAAGAGCTTCAACTGCTACTTCCTTGCGAAGTTCATATGATCTGGTGTATAATGGTTTTGCCTACTGGTCGCATATCTTCAGTTCGCCGTTTCGTTCGAGTGTTTCCCAAGACAGACTCGTCTTAGAGACACTCAAGCTTTCGCCTTTTGTAGTAATGTTCTAAGCAAACGTTGTTCAAGTCTGCTAACTTTTCCATTTACCATTACTTGACCTGACATCGCTTTTATCACATTGTGAGGGTCCCAACACTTGTTGCATTCTATTCTTCTCCTCTTATCCACCATCCACGAAAGCCTTCGATCTTTCTGCTTCTAACTTCGGCTGCTATTTCAGGGGTAAAACTCTTCAAACAGTTTCTTTGGCCCATGCTTGGTAGTTAAGTAGTCGATGATGATCTTCGATAATATGCAATATTCCTTGTAAAATTCTTCCAGGTTCGATTCACGCGGTTTATGCCATGATTTGCTTCTGTGTTGTGCCTCTTTGCTACCGTAGGACGAGAAAGTAATTGCGGTTTCGGGCCGTGAACTTTATTCAATTATAGCAAGGTAAAGCACTATTGTATTAGTAGGAATAAAAATCATCCCAGGTTTACATTTTTGGTAAAATCTTGCAGTTCTCAACTATTTTCCTCTTTAAAGTGACGAATTATTGCATAATTGTGAATGATGCGTTATTCTGCGCATCCACAAATAGCTTCCGCAGTATCAGCTTCGAATATCGGCTTCAGATCGTCGTCGTTAACTGCTTATCCTCTTTTCGATCCTTTAAGTCAGGAAGACTTACAAACTTCAGTACGAAACCTTAATAACCGTCTGTCCATTATGCAATGAGGACCGTCCCATAACCCATGTTTTAACGCTTGCATTGCGAAGTTAGCTTTCCGTGGATTGATGATTATTCACGAACCATTGAGGGAGAGCTTGAAAACTACAATGATTTATAAAACAGGCTTTGTTCTACCACTAAATGTTTGTATAGTTTTCGTGAAATGCTCTGTATAAAGTAACGAAGGCAACTTTTGTACTCATTCAGAATTTAAGTCCATAGGAATTGAGAACGGAGATCACAGCGGTAGTGATGCCCGTCATTACGAACATGGTGCTAATTCGGTCCCGTTCCGAGCCAACCAAGCCTCTCATCCCTCCGGGGTCGTCAAATTAGTAGCAGACTTGTCTAGGACAAAAATCACTCTCTGCAATCCAATTGAGAGCGCTCCAGTCCAGCTATCTTAGGACTCCAGGAAGAAATGCCCGGCCATCATTCTACGACTTTCAAGATGAAATGAAGGTTTTCGAGCAGCAGCCGAAACCACACGTAAAGTTGGAAGATCTCGTAGATAATAGATGCGAGGAAACGAAACAGATGTGAGAAGTGCTGGGATCCACGCAGTAAACGTGAAGACAGGCCAAATGAAATAAAATAAAATAAAATAAATTAAGACGAAAATAGAAATAGAGAGCGAAATTTAAGTTTTCGAATTTCTAACATAAGGCGCTGCAAAGAACACTGAAATATGAGGGAGCACCATCAGATCGTTCTAGACGATATTCTGTTAGCTGAATTACGTTCGCGTCCCAAGTGCGGACCCAAACGCAAGATAGAGGAAAATTCTGGCGCCGTCTGCTCCTTATAATCAGAATTTCAGAAGACAAAACAAGGAAATCTGCATCTCGTAGCAGAGATTTATAGATTCTAACAGTTTTCATTGCAATTAATGGCATTCACCACGAACTGAGATACAAGGGCTGAATACAGCCATTATGCGACTCCTATAGAAATCACATCGTTGCATAAGTGTAATGGAACTTAAAATGGAAGCAAAATGGTATGATTTTCATCATTTGAGGGCCGGTCCAAAGTCATTGTAAGTTAGACGCAAAGATAAGCGATGGTTGGGAAAATGATAAACATCGGACTTAGACGGTATACAGCAGCAATGTAAGCAAGGAAAAACAGTTACGAAGTGTTCTTGTAGACATCATGACAAAAATTTAAATACACACACAAATATATGTATACAAACACGTATATATGCGCATGCGTACGCACACACGTGCAGGTATACATATATACATACATGCATACACGTACGCGCACCTATGCACACATATACATATACATATATATATATATATATATAAATGATAAAGATCTCGAAGTTGATGAATCTCTGAGAAGAGCGTTATGCATTCTACTTCATTAAGCATCGTTAGTGTTGATCGAATACACATCTGGCCTTTACAATGACTCACGGCGGCCTACCGATATAGGGAGTCAGTGCTCCTATCCTCTCAGAAAAGTCTGATGCTGATTGTCGAGCCAGGAGGGATGGAGGGTTTGTGAGCTCGGGAGTGGGATCGAACATACGATCATGTGTGTATTGTAGGGTGCCTCTAACCATTGGATATAAGTAAATATATATATATATATATGCACGCATATATTTATTTATACACACAGCGTAACTTTTACATCTACACAGTCATGCATAAACATTTCTGCATACATATAGAAAATAAAGGTGAATATGGTATGCAAAGTAGTTTTTGGTCAGCCATCAGCGGCCTGCACACTACTCAGTCTTCCTGCTAGTTGGCTGATGATTTCTCACTGAGAGATATTAGAGGTTTGAGAAGAACTTGAATCGACAACTGTGAGCTTGGCAAAAAATTTCTACTCTAACCTTGTTTATTTTTTTTTGCACCTTCCTATTACTTGCAATTATTTTCTTCGTTTCTTATAAACACAGTTTGTATTCGTTGCCTCCCAGATTGGACTTGAATGTTGAAAGCAGTGATTCTAGAACTACAGTGACTAATGTCTATGATGGACTAATAGTTCGATGACGTGTGACATTACTCGTATTGGTCGTCAATACCTTATCTGACGCTAATCGCCCACTATAGGACGGTAAACACTCTCTGTAATAAGACGGAGCACTCGCAACCATTTCCTAAGGAACCATTAATGTGCTCAGAGAGCGTATGCGGTGGAAAGGAGAGGAAGGAGCCATCAACGAACGCTATAAGGCGCCATTTGATTGGTAACCGCCGATGCGAAAGTGTACGCCAATCACGAAAAGCTATAATTTGCGTGAATCGCAGAGACGGGTGCAGTGCACTTGATTTCTTGGAAAGCTTATGGATACGAACTCATTTTGGAAACATATATGCCATTTTTTATCCGCACAAAAGAACACTTTGGTGGAAGACCTTGAGTTAGATGTCGTACTCTAATGTGCATATATCGATCGGAGCTTGGCTTCGATCGTCGTACGAGAATCTAAGACATCAGCTCATAAACCTCCTGAGGGGTTGTGATAAACCTCGAAAACGAATATGTGTACTACAGGAAGGGAATACATAAAAAAAACTGTGGGTGCGTTAAAAATGCTGTCTAACATCCTATGCGCTTGGAAGCAAGGTTTTGAATCTTTTCGTTAGTGTTATGAAAGCATTTAGCCGAATAGAATAAATTTTTGTCAGGCTCTAAAGAAGTCAAAACAATCCAACCGTTGACCATCGTAGTGTATAAAAGTTCTATAAGTTAACAAACGGTGTTTTCACAAAGCACACCTTGCAGAAATAACATAATTTCTAGTTTCTTCACTATTACATAATTTCTAGAATTCGAGAGAGACGCTCCACTAGAGGAAGATCGGGCTCGATGCGCGGAGAAGATGCCACTTCGAGAACACGAACAACTGTGAACCATCGACATGAATCAACGGCTCTGATGAAGACGAAACCGTCGAAACCTCGGTTGAATAAAGATTATCTATCAACCTCGTGTGACCTCATCGTGGAATGGACACATATTGATTAGTCACACCGAGGTTAAGGGAAAGTTAGTTTTGAAATATGATTTCTAGTGTCATTGTTCGTGCTCTCGATGTGGTGTATTGGCCATCATATCGAGTCGGATCTTATTCAGTGGAACACCGCTTGAATGAGCCAATCCCACCAGGCGATGCTCTTTTATAGAGGACGTTGATTCGATTAACCGATGATATCAATTTGGTTTTTCTGGACAACTCATCGTGCATACTCGTTCGAGCGATATTCCATTGAAGAAAATCCGAGTCGATACGACGAGGAAGACACCACGTCAAGAGTACGAGGAACTGTGGACATCGACTTTGGTCATCACCTCTGAGAAAGACGAAGACGTCGAAAAGTTAAGCGAATAAAGTTTGTTTATCGACCCCGTGTTAACTTGTCAACTAAAAAGATGATTTGATCATTCATAAAGAGGTTAAAGGAAGGTCGGGGTGTGAACTACCTTTCACACACTCTTAACCTTTTTATTTACTGCCTATTCTTTTTAACGGCAGGGTATGTTGCGAAATATAACTTCTATAATGTTGAGATATTTGCAAAACTCCGGAGTGCAGGTGTCTGCGGTGGAGAGCGAACGCGCTATTGTCCTTTTCGGGGAGTAGCGCGATCACCTCCACACCATGCTGGTCCTTCATTTAGCATGTCCTGTTCCTGTTACCCACCGCAGACGCTCGCGGTCTGAAATTTTTCAAATATCTCAGCATTATAGAAGTTATATTTCGCAACATACGCTGCCGTTAAAAAGAATAGGCAGTAAATAAAAAGTTTAAGATTGTGATTATAACTGTAACCTCAGCTTAACTGGGTTCAATGCCGATTTCAGCTCCCCAGATCAATCCCGTTGACGGGTGATT
Organism: Angiostrongylus costaricensis; assembly: GCA_900624975.1. Taxonomy (NCBI): domain Eukaryota; kingdom Metazoa; phylum Nematoda; class Chromadorea; order Rhabditida; family Metastrongylidae; genus Angiostrongylus; species Angiostrongylus costaricensis. Next base: position 16,192 of record UYYA01005401.1, on the reverse strand, counting down.
GCTGATGGCAAAAAGATCGATAGAACTAGCCGAGAGACAGGCGAAACGAAGGACCCGCATGGTGTGGTGGTGAACGCGTTACTCCCCAGAAGGGGCAATAGCACGTTCGTTCTCCACCGCAGACACCTGCGGTCCGGAGTTTTGCAAATATCTCAGCATTATAGAAGTTACCTTTAACACAGTTGAAAATCGTCCCACCGCAACGTCTTCAGTGCCCACCCCTTATACGCTGTTTACATACAATTATAGCCATTACAGTTCTGTAAGATTTACAATTTGCAATACTCACGCAGTTTTAAATCTGTAACTTTAACGAGTAGCATTGTCCATTCTGAGAAAACAAGGAAAAAATCTAGACAGAAATACTTGTTGCATTGGCTACACTTGGCCCTCGCTTGCTTGTCATTACAGATTTAGTATCATACAAGAGCCAACATGACGTCTCCGTCTCTTTGCTAGTCGAGCGCCATTTTTTGGGGCATCTTGCAGGCTGGAGCTCGAAGGTGCCGATTCTTGCACTCCATCCATCTGAATTAAATTATTGTACCCTTGTTCCTTCATATCACATCTGCACTATCTCTGCATCCTCACAACAGATCCTCGATGTCATACTTGTCTCTTATGGGGGATGGATTAGCGGGAAACCATTTTCTTAATATCAGAAGACATAAGGGACACTTCGATACAGACCTTTTTTCCAGTTCTGTAAGCTTGCATTCAACTCTTTTTGACAAGTTCTAGTAGTGGACTGATCTTAAACCGCCCTTGCTTTTATTATGTCTTACATCATCCAACGAACTAAGATTTTTCCACAGCTCTACCTCTTAGTAAAAAGATAGAAAATAAAGTAGCCGACATTGTTTATCTCAAGGGATGCGCCATGCATTCGACTTCATTAAGCATCGTTTGGAGGTGATTGAATGCAAATCTGGCCTATACAATGACTATCAGTGGCCTACCGATGTATCAAATCAATACTACCATTCTTCCAGGCAAGTTTGGTATTAGTTTGTTGGGCCTGGATGGACGGATTCGTGAGCTTCCGATCCCATTTATATTGCAGAGCGAATCTAACCAGTGCGAGGCCTTTCTGTCTCTTAGCATAACCTAAAAACCAAGAGCACGTGTAAGCAGTACGGCAATTACAGCGTTATCTCAGCTGTGGAAACCTAGCACGTCTCATCTTGAAACGGAGGACGAAAAATATCATGGTTCCAGTAACCTTCAAGCAAGAAAGGGGTTTTCGACGAAACATGACGAATCGTCCGCAAATTGGGAAGTAGGGTAGTAGAAAAGTTGAAAACTCTAAAAACACATAGAAGGCTCTGCTTTATCTCCCCGAAAATATATTCAACTTCTATAAAATCTTCAATTCAAAATTTCTTTGAAACTAAACTTCGCAAAAAATTGAAAACGAAGCCTAAATTTCCAAAGTTTTCCATGTATCAAATCAATACTGCCATTCGGCATTCGTCATAACTTGCACCATCGAAACAAGTACGGCAGCCACAGAAACCAGAAATACCTTGGAAAACACCATTTGCTGGACGGAATCACTCCCGTGCATCCACTCCCATGTTCGATATAAGAGACTTGACGAAGAAAAACGGAAATCTATGTTCCGTTGAGTGCAGAAAAACAAAATTGGTCAAGGCAAAACGTCATAACTTGCACCATCGAAACAAAGATCTGTAGATTTTAGTATTTTTTGCAACTAGTAGACTTCAATGTAAGCTGGAACGCGCTGGCTTAGAATTGAAATCAGCCACTATTTTACCCTTACTGAGGTCACATCGCTTCGTAGGTGATAATGGTTGTGGATACCTTTTCCCTTTACAATCGGGTAGAAATGAATAAGGGCGAAATCGAATAGCATGGGCCGACAGCAATGTGGTTCGATAGTGAACGAAATATTTTCTATTACACATAAGAGTTGGAGCTTAAATTTAAACTTATTATTAAAATTTAAACTTAAATTAATTTCTAATTTTTAATTTTTTCAATTCTTTTCTAAATCATTAGGATTAATTTTAAAAGGCATGGGAGACAATACAAAATTATAAAAGATACAAATATGAATCATTTCCTTTTTCAAGAGTTGTCGGCCTCCAAAACCGATCTTCTATATCTACTGATCCTTCCTCGGATACATTTCAGATTGTTTTTTGGCGAACAGCACGAAAGATCCCATCGGTTCACCCTCGACGAATGCTCAATCAAAAATAAAGCTAACTCATTCTGTGGCCAACCTGGCTTAAGGTTGTGCAGTTCAGTTTTCGACCAACAATTGATTGTAATCTCCGTCCCAACCGTTATAGTGATTCGAACCTACCTGAGTCAGTTGATATTAAAAAAACGCAGAAATACACTTTCTATTACAAGACCTTATCAAAAGCTTGCAACAGTGTGGTTGGATGGTGGACGAGTTTTTCGTCGCACACAAGAGTTCTAAATGTTCGAAAACATTAAAAGATACACAGCTGAGACAGCGAACATGCGTGGTATGGAAAAATAGAATGATTAAGAACGCAGAAACCAGTATAAAACGCAAAAACCGAATCATAAATCGAAAGGTAAAAGGAGAAGCTGCGCTTCGCTTAGAGGCAGTTAAGCCGGCATGCCCCCACATAGACTGATTTTCGAGAGGCCGGAGATTACGCGTAGTTCCCTACGCCTCCACACGAAATCAGGTGACGTCATCAATTCATTAATGTGTTGTGGTGCTTAGCAAGTAACTCGCAAGGTGAATGTATCCTGCGCATTCGTGAGTTGCAAACTGGACGATTTGCACTGCATCCAACGCATTCCGTTCTTAAAGATTTCTGTTGCTATACAGATCTTTTTTAACGCGGTTTTTATGTAATCGATAGGTTCTTCATGTCTGTAGTTAGTAATTCGCAAAAGGCTTTTTTTCGAAAAAGTTCGTTAGCCGAAAATTGGCTGTTATCTCGGCCTTGTCACCACGAATAATCACGATTTTCATATGTAATGGGCCAGTTTAAAAACTTTGGCTGCTCTTTTACTGTACATGCATTGGAGACGCTTCGGATCGTGTTTCTCACAAGTGTAGTTTTTGTGTGCGAAGCATGTGAGGAGAAGTAATGAACCAGTGTGTTTTTGCTACCTAGCTTTCTTCACCAATTCACGACGTAGCTATTTTTGAGTTGGTTAAATCGATTTTTTTATTTTTTATTTTTTGTTTTTATCCCTTTTAATTTGGACTTCTATTTTTGTTATGGATGTATTTGAGTGCGAAAATGCACGTCATTGTGACCTTTCCCAGGATCTGAGGAAAGCAAACTCCGCCGACGCGTTGCTTGATACCAAATAAATGTTCTTTTAACAACCTTGTGCCTGCTTATTAAGAAAACATTAGCAATATAATGTTGACTTTTTATTTACTGCTTATTACAATTTTTACGGCAGGATATTATGTGTGGTACAATCACAATGATGCTGAGATATTTGCAAAACTCCAGACCACATGTGTCTGCGGTGGGAAACGAACGAGCTATTACCTTTTCCGTCGGCTAACTCGTTCACCACCGCACCATTCGCGTCCTTCGTTTCACCTGTCTCTCAGCTCTCTCTGCTAGTTCTGCCAATTAGCAACAACACAAAAGAAACTATTCACAATAGAACTAACATCCTATTTAAACATAATGACGAAATTTTGCCATGAAATCTGCTCAGTTATGGCTTAGCGTTTCCACAGCTGACAACCTCTCAGTATGGTTTTTTTCATTAGGAATGGCGTCCCGAAAAGAAACTAGCCTTTGTTTTGTGGAACACAGAAAATTCAATATACCAGCAAGTTAGCAATGTAGGTAAATGGCATCGCTCTTTCTAATAAATGTGGCTTTTGGACCCTTAAACTAAACTGGCAGACGATGACAAAAAGGTGCAGAGGTCTTTAAGCCAACAAGATTGGATTCGTATTGATGGTGAGATGAACGAAGCTTGGAAGCATTTTGGTAGACTGGTGCTGTTAACTATTAGCTCCTTCGCAGCGTTACACAACATTCGATGGTGATAGGTAGCACATCGCAATTCCGTTATCATATCAGGTCAGGGGGACAGTGGTGATTCGACTGCGCTCTGGACTCGCCTGGCCTCCATTCCGGAGTTGGAATATCTTTAGCAGACTTGCTTGGAACAAGCCGACTCCCTCCAGTCCACGTACGAATGTCGGTTGGGTGTCTTAGGATTCCAAAGCGAATAGACCAAAGTAGCGTGCAGCCACATTCATAAAGGCGATGACGATCTACAAGCAGCTGAATCCACATGCGAAAATTTCGAAAACCTTCGTGGATGATGGATGCAAAGAAACGAGTTGAATGCAAGAATCGCTGTGTTCCGCACAGTGTATGTGAAGGCGGTTGTGTAAAATGAGAAAAAAGAAGAAGAAGAAGGGTAAATGTAAGTGTCGTTTTCTTGTTCAGCAATCGCGAGTTTTTTAAACAGCATACATTTACTTCCATAGAAGAACACAATACAATACAACGCTAGCTGACGTTTCGGCAGTATCGCCTTCTTCAGAGCCTCGAAGGTATACTAATATACAATCTAAATCTAAATAAATCTACTAGGCCAAACCTTTCAATAACACTTACAAAAAGACGAAAAAACTCTTTGGTAATTACACGATCAACATCTTCTCGAAAAACTCACCGCTTTTTCGTAACTTCCAATGAGGAAGTTTTGAGTTGTCAACCATATCCAAGTACTTGGTAGTTTTTGTTGAAAATCGAAGGTTCCGAAAACTGCGACGCAACTTTGAAAATCTGATTTTTTCAAAATAGAAACCCCACGAGCAAAAACAATAATGATACAGTCGTTGCGGAGTCGTCAACCATATGCGACTATAACCAGCGGTTCTAAACTTCCTCATTAGAAGTCATGAAAAAGCGGCTCTGAAGAAGGCGATACTGCCGAAACGTCAGCTAGCGTTGTATTGTATTGTGTTTTTCTATGGAAGTAAATGTATGTTGTTTAAAAACCTCGCGATTGCTGAACAAGAAAACGACACATCCATATTCCAATGCCGAGGTTAAGAGAAAGTCGATCCTGGGAACTATTACAAGATAAATGTAAGGTCAGGCGCCACAGAAGCATATGCCATTGATGTGTGGCCAACGTACACCGACAGTGTTCTACCCTTGTGAGTTTTTCAACTGCTAACAGAAATCTGCGAATGACGAGACATTGATTTTTCTGCTACATGAACTTTATTATTCTGTTAGCAAACTCGTAGTTTTTACTTTATTTAGTAACTATAACAAGAAGCTACGGGTCCACCTCAATGACAAATGAAATGAATGGCCAACGTATCATTAGACAAGCAATTATAGTAATTATTATACACAGCGCCTGAGGCTTTACTTTGCGTGGTTGCCATATTAGACGACATCTAATTCCATGTTTGCTACAGATTACGATCACTCGGCCGTCATTAGGAGACCGGAAATAATGAGTAGCGCTATTCTTTTTTCTCAGTAGGCGATAATTTTTCATGACTTGAGAAACTTAGGTGTTGAGGACATCGATGATTATAGAAGAGACAGCTTTATCGATCCAAAGGCACATATATTGCAACCTGATATATTTTGGTATGGATCAGCAATTAACCACATTTTCATCAATGATAAGGTTCCCAGGATCGACTTTCTTTTAACCTCGGCATTGGAATATGAATGTGTCGTTTTCTTGTTCAGCAATCGCGAGGTTTAAAAACCTCGCGATTGCTGAACAAGAAAATGATAAGAAGTATTTTGTAACATATCTAAGATGTAAATCGGCGTTCTTCAAAGGATAAGGGATAAAACTCTCGGCGTTGATCAATCCTTGAGGGATTGCGCCAAACATTCCATTTCATCAAACATCGTTTGGAGGTGACTGAATGCATATCTGGCCTTTACAGTGACTTGCGGCGGTCTACTGATGTATATAGCCAGTGCTGCTATCCTCCCACACAAGTCTGGTACCAATTTACAAACCCCGGGGGGATAAAAGGCTTGGTGGGCCATGGGCGCGGAGTTCGATTCCACGTGTGTGTTGCAGAGCGCCCCCTACCTCTGCGAGTTTGGCTCATTTCCTACAATCCTTGTGGTTTTACTTCACACCACTCCGTCCTTTGAAAAACGAATAGACAGCAAATAAATACTGAGACATTGTGAGTCATTTGCCAAAAATTCAACTTTATATGTCTTGCATAGTGGACAATGTCGGTTTTCTGATAACTAAAGGGCTTGAGTAGTTCAGAACAAAGCGGACTTGGAGAGGAGACTATCGCTACTAAGATGTAATTGTATTATTCACTAAACGTTATTTTTTAAAAGCCTTCCATTGTTTTTGGCTAATTTTATTCGTTAAAAAGTGAATTTTATAATTTTAAATCATAACAGTCATCATTCAAATCATATCAATCAATCAATCAATCACAATCACACAAGAACATCCGAATACTAATCAATCCTCGTCGAAAGAAACAGTGTAGAAACTTCCAGTATGCAGTACGATATGGTAACTCTTGTGCTTCCCGAGATTGTGAAGAAGGTGGCGCAATAGAACCAAAGTGTTGATGATGACTGCGGTGAATCGCTTAGCCATATCGCTCTTGACCACCATTTCTTCGATAACAGTCAATCTAGTATGGGACCACAAGTTTTGGTTTGGTGCAAAGAGTCGTCAGATTTTTATGAATTATTTATGGTCAAGATTCAAAAGCACATTGTCGGCTAAACAACTAAAGAGATTCAACACAAATATGCTTCAATAAAAGCGATAGCTTCATAAGACGAAAAAAATCCACAGTATGTCTTATAAGAAAAATATATTAGACTCTTTGCATGTCGCTTTATTTCAGTCTATTTTTTTGACAAGAGACAGGTTTGAAAGTCGGTGAGAAAGCCTCAATTTCACCAGCCACACGGTTGATAGCCAACGAGGTAGGTTAAAACTAGGCTGTAGAGGGTAAAATGAGCTCTCCAGTCAGAGCTGCAGCAGAATGTACAGACCTGATACATATACGTCGACGATTCTGTGTGGAAGTCTTCTGTAAATATACGCTATCTAGAGGTTGCAAGCATGAATTCAAGTTGCACAGCTTATGCTCAATTGCTGGCTACACCTAAGGGATCTTGGTGGGTATCGGTAGCGAGCACTCCATCGCTGGTCATGTAGCTCTGTCTGTAGTGATGAGGATTATGCGCGATTCGCTGGATGAAGGAACAAATACAATTTTCTGTCCCGATAATTGATACACAAAAGTTTCCTTAGGGAACGACTTACTGCTCAAAAGTATTCATCACATGGGCAGCTGTAGCAAAAGATGAATAGACTTCTAAGGTGGCTCATGTACCCAAATTTAAAAAATGGCAATGGACAGGACAATGTGGCCGATGTATGCAATTATGTTAAAGTGCTGAAATGGAAAGGAAATTTTTATGACACACAGTTCAGCAGAGCAATCTTTTTCTCCAACTTATCAAGATGCAACTTGCTGAAAACAATAACCAAGGTAGGCTGGTGGCCACCACTAGGCACCAAATATCGTGAATCACTTCCTCTACCAAAATCTCATAGAAGATTTATCGTGAACGCATGCTGAACACCTTGGTAAATGACTTCAATATGAAGCTTATCTCCTTACATTCGAAAATGAACAGCTTCCAGCTGTGTTATCACTTCCTTGAAGGAAGACGTAGCAGTTAGTTGAGAATATAGAGACAATTAGTAGGATATCTCAGGGAAATATCAAGGTCTTATGATAGCAAATACGCTATCAAAATGTGCGCAGATTAGCACTATATGCTGCCGTGGTAGGAAATGTTGCCGTTTGGAAAGCCTCCATATTGTCTATAAAAAGTATGCAATTTTGATACGAAATGCAATTTTTAAATGAATAATTGCCTATTTGAGCGGCTTTAGAAAGGCATACCACCTCATCGCGGCTGAGAAATGTTCCTGGATGTCGGACTGCGAAGTAGAGCGAGAGGTTCATTTACATGCAGGCCCTCTAAGCTGAGAATGAGTCCGACGTTTCCATTCTGAAACTTAGCTAAAAGTAAACCAATACTAAGAATCATCACCGTCACGGTACCAGACTAGTCATAGGGTGGCAAATCTCTCTATGTTCCTTCCACAAGGGTGGGCGACTATCTGGAGTGGTCAATTTGGGAAAGGCATTGGTTTGGCTGACGTAGGCACTCCAGAGAGCCATAATGGGTAAACTAGCAGAGCTTCAGGTTCAGTAGTTGAGGGCGTTGTCATCTACAAGATTGAACAACGATACAACTTGTGAGAGCCGATCAAATCTCTGGTTGCATAGGACGTCATTTGGAAACTGGTAAAACGAGCACTCCCATGTCACTCCACTGGGCCTGCTTCTTGCTCTGCACCTATAACGCCAAAACAGCGTTTTCAGACGCCGACCTTTACACTGTTCTTGAGTCTGTTCTTCACATCTCATTCTCTGTGATCGCTCTACAAGAGAAGGAAAGCAAGTGGACCAGTATACGCCAATTAGATAACGAAGCCCATGTCATTCGTGGAGGGATATTTCTCTTACGAAATGCCAAAGAGAGCTTTTCATATATCCATCTGTTACCCATTTAGTCACCTAAAGCGAAACCCTATCACCGCGTGGCCATTCTTCGTCTTTAACTTGTACGTCAAAAAAAATAAATATCATCAACTGCTACCCACTAACTTATGCAGCTGATGAGAGCGAATTTTAGACGTTCTATAACCAGTTGGTGGAAGCAATCCGCAATCGGAAGCCCTTCTGCAATTTCGTTGAGTTCAGACCCCATCTCTATTAACACTTAGAAATTGCTCTAAAAAACAAGAGAACTGATGCTTGATCCTACTATAACACACCTAAAACGGCTGATAAAAAATGGCAGCTATGGGAGACATTTGCAGGAGGATTTACATCGCTAGAGGCAGAAAAGTAGTATGAAGCAGGTCACAAAGGAACCAGTCGGAAAAAGTGCTTTCGGGACTTTTGGCAGTTTAATGTTTTGCTATCTGTTTTCATAAACGAAGATTGACTATCACCACATTCCTGATATGGAATTGATAGCAGAAAAGTTTTATACCAATCTTTTCTGATCTATAACTCCTACTCAGTCCCTGAAATAGCCGCAGTGGTAAATAACCGCCCAGGGTTTTTGCCCCCAAAGTACGATTTACGATAGAAAGTGTCAAGAGTGTCACAGCCCCGGTTCCTCTAATATCATCGCTGAGTTTCGTAGAGCTGGAGGTCACAAATTGTACATATTTCTCGCAACCTACACGACATTTTACCTCAGAAACAGAAAATCTCAGAGCAGTGGATAAAGTCGGGCGCGATCATCTTCCCAAGAAGAGTGATCGGAAGGATCTCCTCAATTATCGTGTGGCATTTTTGTTGTTGTACTCTACAAGCTCTTCACGAAGATTACCCTGTCGTGGATATAAAAGACATAGAATGAGGCAAAAGCAATTAAGCAAGCAGTGTTAAAAGGATTTTGCTGCAGGTGCCACATCAAAACCGTGTCACAGGCCATAAATTCTTGTCGAGAATACCACCTAACACTAGTCCTAACTTTTCACGATATAAACAAATGTCTGACAGCGTATGAAGAAATTCAATCCCATTAGCGCTCGTCGACTAAAGAGTGGGCCGGTCTTACATCAGAACTCCATGCAATTGTTACTGGAACTGCAAGACGAAAATACAGCTCATCTATCGACCTCTTAGCATCACCTGCATTGTCCAGTTCATCGACGAGAGTGCTGGTAAATATCCCATTTTTGTCTGTTGAGAGCAAGAGTAGCTCAGTGGGTTTTGCTTGCTGTAGAGACTCGTTGAGCATTTCTTCAAGACTCTTTGTGAAGAACTCTGACCATCGGATCGGTGGTCATCCTGCACTACGTTTGACATCCCGAGGAATTCGGTCACTAACGGCTCTTGTCCATCGTTAAATATAAACTGTCAGGAATACAAATACACCTCTAGGATGCCCATGCTTTTCTTGTTTTCAGCAATATTTCCGACTTTCTTTCGAAAACTGGATAGGGTGACATAAAGGACAAAGTGATAAAGCTCTCGGTGTTGATCAATACCGGTGGGACTAAATACTAAGCTCTAACACATGAGTCACCTGTATCACCTGTAGTCCCGTTGATCGTCGAGTGACTCGAGCGGGCGCCAGTAAATCTTCCATTTTTCCCAGTCGGGCGCAATGGCCCAGTGGGTTCTGCTCGCTCTAGGGACTCGTCGAGCATCATATCTTTCTTCAAGGCTCTTTGTGAAAAACTCTGATTATCGGGTCTGTGGTCTTCCTGAAGTACGTTTGACATCCCGAGGAATCCAATCACTAACGGCTCTTGTCCATCTGTTCTCATTCATACGCATTACGTGTCCGGCCCACCTTATCTCCGACTGTTTGGCGTACCGAACGGCATCTTTGATTTTTGGCCGTTGACGCAGATCGGAGCTTCAGATTCCATCCCTTACTTGGGTGGAACGGGATACTCCTAGCATCGTCCTTTCGAATGCGCGTTCGATAACGCTGAGTGACCTTTCATCCTGGTTACGCAGCGACCAGGTTTCTGACGCATACGTTAACGCAGGAAGCACCGTTGAGTCGAAAAGTGGGCACAGAGTCGGGTGTTCATTGTTCTCTTCACTACATCCTCGATGCTCTTGAATGCTCCTCAAGCCGCGCGTTTCCTTCTGCTTAACACTGGGGCTTAGGTCGTCCATCATATTGATTTCCTGAACTAGATGGAAGTAAGCGGAGCATTCGAGGATATTAATTCCTCTGAGGGTGAATGAGTCACACGTAACTAAACCGTTCTTCATGAACATCGTTTCTATGAGATTTACTCGAAGACCAATCTTTTCACAGGCTTTATCAATTTCGCCCAGCTTTCGTTCCGTTTGGCTAATGTTTGATGTTATAAAAACGATTTCATCAGCAAAGCGAACATGGTGTAATTGCCGACCATCAATTTGCGCTCCCATATTTTCCCATTCCAGTGTTCGCACGTCGTTCCCGAGGGTCACGGTTAAAATTTTGGCGAGATCGTATGGCCTTGTGTAATCCCTCCTTTGACGTCGATATTAACATTCTTATATAATGGGGATATCTTCGCTGTGAAAGTTTTTACAGCCCGCCAAGATTTTTCATATACTTAGAAGGGACTCCCTGACCGTCCAGTGATTCCATGACTGCTTCTGCCGCAACTAAGCCAAAAACTATAATGATGCTGAGAAATCTGCAAAAGTCCGGACTGTTCCGCCTTGGCGTCGGAGTGCAGTCACCTTTGTCTTGTAATTTGCGAAGCTTCGGTGGGTTTTGCAAATGTTTTTCCCACACTCTGCAGCTTCGACCAAAACAGCTGCTCTTCTTTCTTCAAGACCTTTTATCGCCCTTCTGCATTGTTTTGCAAGTTCGGAAGCGATTTGGCGGTTGTGTGCAGCTCAAAGCGCGAAAGAGGCGATAAGTCCGATCCCGTCTAGAATTTTGGAATAACAGCTGTGCATCGTTTAGGCAAACCTTCAGTTTACCATGATTTGGTCTGTTTCGTTGCGGGACTCTCCATTGGCAGACTCCCACGTCCAGTATTGAGGGTGGGGCTTCTGGAATTGCGAGTTACCATGAATTGTTTCGGTCGATATGATGACCTCGGGCAGCCTCTCAACCTGCTCGTTACTTTCTAATCCATGGGTCCCAATGTGACGTTCTTCAGGCGTTTTTCTTGGTCCAATCTTGGCGTTAAAATCTCCAGTGATAACTTTGAAGAATCTATGGTCTTCTCTATTGAATTTCTCCAAGTCCATATAGAACGCTTCAACTTCTTCTTCGTCATAATTTGATGCCGGCGCGTAAACGACGAAGATTGTCAAATCCTGTGTTAACCCACATCTCTTCAATCGTAAAGGTCCGATTAGGGTTGTTAGATGTTCGAATGAATCGATATCCATAGCCAAACTCGTGCTGACGGGAACGCCGACTCCACCGACTCCTCCACTATCGCGTGCTCCGAGGAACGGTTCTTCTTCAGTGTCGTCTTCTTGTCTCGGCACTCCCGATGACGTCGCATCTTACCCTTTTTGCCTGCACGATCAAGTCTTCCTTCTATCGCGGACTCAGATGCAAGTGTAGGTGGATTGTAGGTACAGATCGTCACCTTAGTGTCTTGCTATTTAGGCAACCTAGATTGCCCTACGATTTTAACGGCCTCTCCTTACTCGGCCTGCCCAACGCTGCCGAATTGTGGGCTTTTTCGAGGTCAAGGTAATGAGGCCGGTTCCTTTTACTTTGGTTGGCTTTATAAAAACCGCGTGTAGCATGCTGAGCTTTGAATGTGGGCTATCTATACTCACGGGTAGCTTGCCAGGCTCTCCCAGAGTAGACGTGGAACGTTTTGTTGGAGGTGACTCCTAACCGCATCCCGTATACTTCCCCGTCAAATGATTGCAGGCTTTCTCTGAATTGACTCGTAGAATACTTGATACTTGAATGGCCCATTCTCACTGGTTGTGCGGGCCCCAGCATAATCTCCATTTTCCGGAGATTTGCCGGTTAAGTCATTGTGGTTCCCTGGAATCCCGAAGACAGCCTGGCCAAAGTCTGCCCTAGGTCGTCACCGCTACAGGCAGTCGCAGCCCTTGTGGATCAGAGGGAGATTTACCACCATGCAATTTTGATACCAAGATGGTGGTGGATCCCAGTATTGGTTTACTCTTAGCTAGGCTTCCTGATGGAAAATTCGGATTCAGTTGGAACAAAACCCTGCCGGGGGACGAATCTCCCAGCTGTACATCGCAGTGCCGCACCCAGGAACACCTTCCAGCTACGATGAGGCGGTAAACCGTTGGGAGATGTTATATATCACCATTATCATATATCACTGTTATATTATCTCTATCTATATCTATATTATCTTATCTGATCTCTCATAAAACGTACGGAGACGAATACATTGGTGAAAAGGGTAGGGAACCATGTATCCGTATAAAACAACACCTAGACGACAACCTTAAAGTTAAACCAAATGCTCCACTATCTGCTCCTAGGACACAGAGAAATAACGGGAAAAACTTTGTAGTAGAAACTACCTTCCTCGCACAGGAGTAGAGAGCTTCAGTGCGCCGAGCTCTCGAAATATTCCGCATAAATTCCGAGAGTCCAAGAATGAACGGCAAGAAGGAATGCTTCATTACCACACGTGATCTCATACAATATTTTAGGCTGATATTTTAACATAGGGCCCAAAACATAACCTAGTCTCGTGAACTCTGCTTGACTGGTCTTCACGTCGAATACTCAGCGAAATACCCATAGAATGTGGAGAGTATGCGAAGAAGCTTTTTTTCGTTCAGTGCTATTGAAATCATGGTTCCGTAATTTTTTTTATTTTGGATGATAGATTTCTGAAATTTATCACACTGCAGCGATGCGACATAAAAGGATGAGAGATTAAGCTTCCAGCTTTGATCAACTCCTAAGAGATGCACAGCCATGCATTCGACTTTGCTAAGCATCGCTTAAGGTGTATTATGTGCAATACCTTGCCTACACAATGTCTTAGATAAAGAGTGTCTTGGATATGAGTGGCTAGAGGTGCCCTAGGATACATATGTGTTCGACCCCGCACACCAAGCTCACCAAGCCTTCCATCACTCAGCGCTAGGCAAATTGATTCCAGACCCGTCCAGAAGGATAGAAGAACTGTTTCATATATCGGTAGGCCACTGGGTGCCACTGTATGAGCCAAATATGCATCCAGTCACCTCCAAACGATGCGTAATGAAGTCGAACACATGGCACATCCGTAGGCATTGATCAATGCGGATAACTTTACCTTTTCATACAATCTCTTCAAAGTGGCCTACCGATGTATCAAGTTACTGCTGCTCTCCATCTTTTTAAGCATTCTGGTAGCAATTTGCAGACCCCTGAGGAATAGAAGGCTTACTGAGCACTAATACCTGATTGAGTCAACGACCACGTGTGTATTGCAGGACACCTCTAGACCACTGCTTTACACGCTACCAGTTATGCGGCGCATTGTGATACAGTAAAGTTGAATCGCTTCACAAAAGATAAAACGGATCACCTAAAGACTTAACAACGGCCATTTTTTAGTCCTTAGCTTTCCTACTAATTTATGATCTTTTCACTGGTGAACTTCACGATGGAATTCCACCGTCTTGCACCGTCCTCTCCGGGCAATAGAATTCGCATTGTGTTAAATGTGGAATGAGTGAGTCAACGCATCGTGACACTTTACGAAACATCCTAGCCCCGAAATAATCGAAACACTAGCTCAATATCCTAAAAACTTTATTAAAAATTTGTGCCCAACGACTAGCGAAAGTTCCTAGTGCGCGCAGCTTGGAATGGAACCATTCATTGAGTGTCTGTCAGCTCAGTAAATGCGTGTGGTTTAAATAGTACGCCCAATTTTTGAGTACGTTCCTTTCATCAGCTGAATGTGATTTTTTAAGGTAGATAATGCTTGGTGATCCATCTTTATACTCCATTTTGATCGTTACTTTCTTTCTTACGCTCGACAACATTAGTCGAAGCGTTTTAAAGTGCATCAACAGCCACCCGTTTGATGATACTTTCCTTTCCTTGTATTCCTTCCGCTTTCTTGTTCTTACCCTTTCAATTTAGGCGCTTACAAGCCTTTTCGCCTAGCTGCTGTAAGCAAATAACTTTTGATGGCCAGTTGTTAAGACGTCGAGAGATTCTTCTCAAGTTGAGCAGTTCGTGACAGGCAGTCGACGTTTTCCGTCTGACAGATGACAGACACCACCAAATATGCAAAACACCCCTCAGGGTGAAGTCCGTCAACTACCATGTCTTCGGCTGCTGACTTGTACAGAACTTGAGGTTTTATAATATAGGGAAGATTAGCCGTCTCCAACACGATTGAGCACCTTGTAAGTGAACTTCGAATATGTTACGGTGACCATCTTGACAGCAATGATCTTTCTTAACGATAAAGTTAACTCTTTCCAGTCTCGAGCCAATTGCTGATCACTGTGTTTTGGGTTTTGCAAAATCTGTGTAACCTACTAGGAGAGACCGAAAAGGTTCCTTATTAATATAATCTAAGGTTGATGAATGAAGAAGCTTGTTGTTTTTACACAAAGTATTCATCAGAAAAGCGCTGTTACGCTTTATGGGATCCTATCTACAAAAATTCAAATTCAGCTTTCACAGGGCATCAAGCTAAGAATTAGAAATTCGTTGATTTCTCATAAGGTCCTGGGGTTAAGCTCTTGAAACAGTTTCATTGACCCATTCTTCGCAGTTAGGTAATCGATAATGGTCTTCTACAATGTGCGATATTCCCTGTGGAATTCTTCCAAGTTTGATTCACACGGTTCATGCCACGACTTCTTTCTGTATTGTGCCTCTTTGCTATTGGTTTGTAGGAGGAGATGGTCCATAAATAATTTAACGAGCAAGCACTTGCGGTTTCAGACCGTGAACTTTATGCCAATATAACTAGCCTAAAGCACTATTATATTAGTTTTTAGGTTATGAGAACTGTCCATCATTTGTGGCAGCGAATTATCTTTCATAATAGTTCTGCATCCATTTCTTATAAATTTTTTTTGATCATCACTAGAACAAAGAGAGCAAGCAGTGGAGAGCTTTCCACTAGTAGGAATTTCCTGGTAATTTGTGGGCTCATTTCATTGAATTCCACTTTTTTCTCTCTCTATGAGCCTTCTATTGTGTGGGTCCCAGCACTTCGCCCATTCATTCTGTTTCTTTGCATTCGCCATTGGCCACGACCTCTAGATTTTAAATAGGATTCAGCTCTTAACTAAGAATTTCGTCTTCTTTATGGATGCGGCTGAATATTGCTCGAATTGATATATCGGAATCCTAATATGATTCTGCTGAATCACTCACAGGCATTCACTACCTGAAGTTGACTCTTCGTATGCAGCTTTCAACTTTTTTCAGACACCTCAGGTACCGACGTGACAACTCTACAGTGAGGGGGCTTTCATAGACCACTAGAGAATCGGATCCTTGAAGCATACCAATTTATACCACATAAATACAACGCGCGTTACAACAATAGTTTGTGCAAAGGACGTATACCCCAATAGTACAGCATTATCATATCTATATATATATATATATATATATATATATATATATATATA
>UYYA01005400.1:0-24015 GCA_900624975.1 Angiostrongylus costaricensis | reverse complement strand
ATCTCTATTGATGATCTTTAAGAATGTATGGCCTTCTCTGTAGAACTTCTCCAAGTCCATATAGAACGCTTCGACTTCTTCGTCGTCATAGTTTGTTGTCGGCACGTAAACGACGAAGATTGTCAAAGCCGGAATTGATCCATGTCTTTTTAATCGTAAACGTCCGATTTGGGTTGTAAGCTCTTAGAATGAATCGATGTTCATGGGCAAACTCGTGTTGAGAACGTCGACGCCGCCGAGACTTCTACTGTCGCATATTCAGTTCTTCTCCGGTGTCGTAGACGGCGTTGGAGGGTGGCGTCGTATCGTCTCGGCCAGGTCGATGACGTCGTACCTTACCCTTCTTGCTTGCATGAGCAAGTCTCCTACCGAGGACTCAGATGCAAGTGTACGTGCATTGTAGGTACAGATCGTCACCATAGTTCTTCGTGATCTAGGCAGCTTCCACTGGTCCTGAAATTTTAGCAGCCTCTTCGTATTCGTCCTACCCAACGTTGCGCAATTGGGGGCGCTTTCGGGGTCAGGGCAATGAGGGCTGTTTTTTTTACTGTGTTTAGCACTTTTGATACCCACGTATAGCTTGCTGGGCTCTGAACGGGGAGGCTGGGTACTCACGGGCAGCTTGCCATTACCAGGCTCTCCCAGAGTAGACAAGGAGCTTATTTGTTGGAGGCTACTCCTATCCGCCACCCATATACATCCCTGTCACTTGATTGCAGGCTTTTCGCCGAATTGACTCGTAGAATACAATCTGCATGAGCGAGAACGCACCCACACAGACATGCATGCATACGCCTAGCAAATACAGAAAATGTGTGCCAAATCGGCGCAACAGAAACAGGGAGTCCATCCTCTGGATCCACTCGCGTCACCACCACAGCCAGTCGCCGCACTTGTGGATCAGAGGGAAATTTGCGACCTTGCAACTAGTTTGATACCAGGATGGTGGTGGATCAGGGAACTAATTTACTCCTAGCTAGGCTTCCTAATGGAAACACCAGCCTCCTTGTCAGCTTGGGAGACCCTGCTCAAGGGATAGATCTCCTCGCTGTACATCGCAGCCTGACACTCAGGAACATCTCCCAGCCACAATGAGGCAGTAAACCGTTGGGAGGATTGACCGACGTTACCACTTTGCACTTTAAAAACCCACTCTCTATGGGAAAAGTGATAGCAAAATACCATTAGCACATTAGCGAAGACTTCCTTTCCTCTGCAGTACAGTGCTTTCCAAATGAAGAATTCTCGTCCTGTACTTTAGTTCTGCTTCCCTTTTTCAATCCTTCCATGTCCTTTATTTATGCGGAAAATCTCCATCTGTCTGACGAAAACAAATCGCCCAGCATGCGGACATGGAGTTGTTAGCTTTTGGGTGATATTTCGTAATATATGTTGAGAACATTTCATTTTTTCTATTACGTTTTCCACAGCAACCAGTTCCGTGCGATAGTGGGGCTTCACCATGACGACGAATGACGAGCGGTATATCGACTACTAGTCAAAGTTAAACTTCATGGATTGGAATTATATCCACGGCGGACGAATCGTACTTCATTTGTGATCACCGCTTCATCAAGAGTGAACTAGAAACCAAGGACACAATAAGGAGATGTTTTTGCCTGAACGAAGCGAATCATTGAGTGTGAAAAATAGATAGCGACGTCAACAATGAGTATTTGAACAATGTAGTGTCTTTGGAATATTTTACATTGAATGACAGTCAATCCGAACTGGACCCACTCTCATTGTCAGGATAGAGAAACCCGGAATACTTTTAAGGACTTTGTCCAAATCTGAATAAGAAAAAGGAGCAATAATGCGAAAAAATAATGCACAAGTTGAAGGAATCGACGACTATTGAAAAGATCAGAAGATTCACTCCACTCTGCTGTAGATAAAAACTGTCAAATTACCAGGGATACTGTATTATTCCGACCTATGAAAATGGTCCAAGGATATGATAATGGACAAAAAGATTGCAAGAAGTTGTCCATTTCGTCAATACGAATGCTATAAATCTTGGCACTTATTAAGAACTTTCGTTTCATCCTTCCAGCATATCCCATCTAAGATGCAAAGGTATGAGGCCACGCTATTCAAAGTATGCAGGATGGATGTACATGCAGCATTATCATGCATGCCGCTAAGGCGATCCGAGAACGTGGAATTAGGCTAAATAGGTAGTGGAGAAGCTTAGAAATCAGCAGAGACTCAAAACAATGGATGAAGGCCGCTCAAAATAAAAGTGTTATAATGGTCCCAAAATTGGACAGTAATATAGAAAATGAAACGAAGTCGACACTTGACGCTACTCTTTCCAGTAATTTGTCAAGAGCTCAAGTTATTTAAAGCTACAGCGAAAAAAAACCTTTCAATGTCATCAGTGGCAAGATGATTTCTCAATCATTACTTATCAGAAGGACCAGCAAGTAGTACGTGTGTTTTTTTCATCCTCTCGCCCGCGAAGACGTCCAATCAAGAAATACACGTAAGAGGTGCTGATCACTTCCTGGTGCCCAAAATCAATCAGATTTCCGTTTCGCAAGCAAAGTAGTCCTATTCCGGCAGAGTCACTCTGTAACCAGACAACTGAAAGCCATAAAACATTGAGGCAAACGAAGCCACCAGAGGTGAGCGTTTGTGCTCAAATGGACCTTCATACAAACATTTCAAACATTAAATATACTCTTGATTTGCATAAATTTAAATACTATGAATCAATTTTATTTCAATTTTTAAATGCTGGTCGGTTTGAAAATTGTTTTGCTATTTGCCTTGTGCCAGCTAACATTTTACCGGCTACTGCAGGGTGGATTATCAGTTGGAAAACCAACTATCATCAGCGTATAGTCTTGTCAACAACAACAGCTCTGTATAAAAGGACACCGCCGAGTGTGCTTGTCTCATTCGTGCGGTGTTCACTGAAGAGGATGCTGTCTCGGTACGACAACGAAGAGGCCACATTGAGATCACGAAGAACTGTGGACCAGTGACACTGATCATCTGCTCTGATGAAGACGATGACGTCGAAACATTAACCGAAATAAACACATTTATCAACCTTGTGTAAGCTCAACAATTTGAATACATGTTGACTATAAGTCGTTGTTATTCTTCTTTAGTGGATCGCAATATTGACTATGACGTAATTGACTGTAGTGCAAACAAACGTATCCAAATTTATTTCTAACCTCAGCACTTGGCAGAGAGGCATATGTAACAAGATGACTGGAATCTTTGAAAATCTTAGTATCTTACAAACATACTATCTCGTTTCGTCTATTGGATATCGAAAATATTAAGACTTAAAGCAAACAAGCCGAGGCCATTGTCACTAATAAAGTCCTTACGTATTATTCTGACAACTATGGTTATTTCCCTTTTCGCCTAATACACTTTCTGCGACCTGATACTATACCTTGTACTCTATACACTACGCAACATGATTCTGAATGGCTTCCGTTTCAGTTTACTCGTGACTCCCTTCTCGCTGAATGGAGTCGAACGGCTAAAACATTGGTTCAATTTTGGAACAGGAGCCAGGAAGACTTAACTACGTTACGCTAACATTTGGGAACTACTCATTCGACACCTAAATCACATGAGACCCAAGCTCTATCTACAGGTGATTTCGTGTTGATCCATGATGTCGTTCTAAATCGTGGACAATGGAAACTAGAAGAAACAGTGTGCTCTCAAAACGACTTCAAACGTTCTGCTAAAATTAATTTTCCTTCAAAAGCATAATTACACTCTTGAACCTCGTGCAGGAAATTGGTTGCTAGGGTTGAAATGAGGAAGAAATGAAATGGTAACGAGCGCGCGCCGTCAGAGAGAGCCACGCCTCCCGACATGATAACCTTTGACTTTTTTGGTGGTGTTGAGGTATGTTCAAAAAAAAATTCTATAGCAGGGGTATGAAACAGAATCGCCACAAACACTCTAACTCAAAGCGGATAGGCAAATACAGTTCATCATGATCCATGAATAGATTCCGGTTGAAGTACACCTGGCTTCGTTCATGTTATCATCGGCCGGTACCTTAATTCCATGAACTACCACCGCAAACCATGACTGGTACGGACGAGTCGCTAGTGGCGAATCCCTGCTGCTCCATGCTTATAAACAAGACATCCTGAGAGAGATCGTCAGTGTAGGTGGGAGCAAAGTCAGTTACAAGAAGGACTCGCGCACGTTTCTTTGATTCTGAGCTGAGAAGGCGCACTAGATTAGACTAGACCAGATTCTCACGGCTAAAAATATTTTGTTCCGTCTTGAGGTATTCACAGAGCATGATGATTGGGGAATCGAGGTTGGGTCAGATGGTCAACTCTTACCACCGCACCAAACAGTTCCGCTAGTCCGCGCCTGCTTTCAAGGAAAAGTGATCAAGATGATTCAAGAGCATATGGTCATGATCGAAGAGGATTCTGCTCCATTCAAATACAAATATTATTACATATGCATGAGTATACAGATGGTTTTATACTCGTAGAACTGCTAACGAAAGACAGTTACTGACCACAACGAAAAATGAAAGTGCACAGCAAATCATGAGATCACTCCACAATAAAGCTTTGAATATACCTGTTATGACAATTACAACGTTAGGAAACAATCGTACTTGTGAACAATTTGAAGCAATATGAAGTAATAGATCTCAATCCTTTGGATTACCTCAGCAAACACATCAACTTCGCCGCGTTGCGTTCCCTGCAAGATAGTTTCGAACACTTAATGCTCATTTTTCAAATGGATATAGTTTGATGATTCTGACTATACACGATTCTTTCTGACAATCTGATATTCCTTCATCCATTTAAAACTAATTATTGCATGTACACTTCTGAGCAGGTAGGAGGCTATAGAAATAATTACGCAAATGAAAACATATTATTATTCGTGCCTCGAGCAATTTATAAACAAAGGAACTGGATGGCGTTTACCATACTTTAATACCAGAAACATCATGCTTTCTGATTCTATGTGGAAACACAAATAACGGTACACTCTAGCGTATTTTGTTTACCAGACCTCTTTCCACTTCTCGTGCGAGGACGCGACGTTGTTGACGTTGCACCAAGATCCATTTTATAAGAGTAGAATAGTGGAATCGACTGATTGGCGTCCAACTATAAATCTATCTTTTCTCTTCCTAGAAGAAATACGGATTTGAAACGGAACTCCTATCTCAAAGGAGGTAACCTGATACGGCTGCACAGGAAGCATGGCCGTCTCCCGCATGTTATTCCCAGTATATGCTATGGCGTTCAACTGCCAGTCACCCATTTCTTCACTCCAGCTCACATACCTCTCGATTAGCTCAACATATTCAGGTGGTATGTATTCGTCAATGATCGTCATGTTTAGAAGCAGCTCCTTAAAACACTATGTATAGTTGTAAACAACCTGCTTTATCGCTTCATCGTTACCATTTTCAACGTCTACACCTTTACAGCTACTGCACCTATTGAAGTATTCTCACTTCTCAAAAGCTTTGAATAGGCGTTTCTATACAAATAAAATATAGTTAATGGATCTAGCATCAATGTTTGTTGATTAACGCGTAAATTAAACATTCACACAATATAGTAATCTTAGCCGTCCTCATTACTGCCTACTCTTTTTAACAGCAGGGTATATTGCGAAATATAACTTCAACGATGCTGAGATATTTGCAAAACTCCGGACCGCAGGTGTATGCGGTGGGGAACGAACGCGTTATTGTCCTATCCGGGGAGTAACACGTACACCACCACACCATGCGGGCCCTTCGTTTCGCCTGCCTCTCAGCTAGTTATATCGATCTTTTGCCATCAGCAATCACCCATTAGCGGGACTGATCTATTATATTTCGCAGTATACCCCGCCATTAAAAAGAGTAGGCAGTAATAAATAAAACGGTTAAGATTGTGATTATAACCAAGGCTTCAGCATAACTGGGTTCATTGCCGATTTGGGCTCTCCAGATCAATCCCGCTAAGGGGTGATTGCTGATGGCAGAGATCGATAACACTAGCTGAGAGACAGGCGAAACGAAGGACCCGCGCGGTGTGATGGTGAACGCGCTACTCCCCGGAAAGGACAATAGCGCGTTCATTCCCCACCGCAGACAGCTGCGGTCCGGAGTTTCGCAAATATCTCAGCATCATTAAAGATAATGATATTTCACTTTGCACAATAAGACATACAGCATACTCACGAGCTGATACAAAAGTTGCTTGAACAATAAATAGTGTACAGATTCTACGCTTCGATACAGTGAAGGCTCGCCTTCAAGAATCATGTGGTAATGGTATCCGGAACAAAGCATGCCCAAAAAATTTCTTTTTTTAGAATAAGAAAGTAGTATAAGGCATTCTCTGTTTGTAACCACGAGAAGTCGCGGACGCTTGGATCACTGCAACGTTCGCCGCCTTGCAAGGTCTTTTAGGAACAGAAATGTTTTACACCGTGATCCGACTTCTAGAAACACCTCACCCGGGGAAGTGCGAAGTGGACCAACGCGAAACCTCTTCATTCCAAATTACAAATATAGGGATACATATTAATGGCACAACAACAGTAAACATCGGATAAATATACCCTTATTTATAACAGATGAACCAATATTTCCATTATACAAAATATAAACAATGAAAAAACAAAGACCAATTACAGCACACCTTTCGTAGCTGTCTGACGCTCTCAAGCAGCCCCTCGATTTCTCGTTGATGTTCCGACTCTGAATCCGATAGTTCTGTTCGGACTTCACATAGTTCACTCCAAACACGACGCAATCGACGAGTTTTCGCTGCCGCTTCCTCTTGAAGTGAAGAGAACCTGGAAGTAAAATAGGATAGTGCGGGAGGAATCTCGAAAACAAAGAGTTCATCATAAAGAAATGTAAAAAGACTAGGGACACAGCAAAAGGAAGTTCTGAATTTTAAACCTACTTCTCCTCTATATCTTCTCTAGCCGCTGCCTTTTTCTTGAGCTGGTCACGAAGGTGAGACTCCTGTGTTTTTGACAACTCCAGCTCTCTGAGTGCAAGACTTTTTGATCATACCTTTCTAAAACCAGCAACTACGATGATGAAGTGGGCCTAGTTTTAACTTTAAGCTAGCCACTGTCTTAAAAGTGTAAGTAATTGACTAAAAGTGTACGTAAAAGTTCTACTACCCTTTAATTGTAATGATGTGGAGATCAACGTACAACTTCTTCAAAGCAATAAACAAAGTCACATTTAGTGCATCTTTTACTTGCTACATATACCTTTTTTATGGTAGGGTACTACGTTAAGCACAACCATAAGGATACTGCAAAATGATCAAAACTCGTAACCATAATTGGGCTTCGAATCCGCGATTGACTTTGCCAGAGGCACATATGCTATCCATCAGACTAACGAAGGTCCTTTCTTCGCCTTTCTCTCAGACAGTTTTTTACTCTAAAGGTGCTATCAGCAGGTACCTATCAGTGGGAATGATCTTGGAAGCACAGAAAATCACAAAATCTTGAGATTTACTTAGTGCCGATTTTTTCATAGCAAGTTATGATGTGAAGTTCAACCACAACGAACCGAACCTCAGATGGGCTCAACTGAGTTAAATGCCGACTTCTGCTTTCGAGATTATTCCCGTTAGCGGGTGATTACTGATAACAGAGTAGAAACGACTAAAAGAGTAGAATGAAAACGTGACTGAGAGAAAGGCAAAGCAAGGGCCCCAGTTGTTATGGCGCACAAGAGAAGAGCCTCCAATAAGGGTAGCCGTGGGTTCGAAGTCCTCCAGAAGTTCCGAGTTTTGCTCACAACTCAACATTCGTGTAGTCACACTGAATCCGTAAAATCCTCGTTATAAATACAATTAAAGGAGTTAATTGCGCAAAACACACACCGATTACTCTCTTCTAATAATCTTGCTTGTTCCTCGGCTTTTTCCAACATGTTTTCTCCGCCAATAATCAGCCGACTTTCGATCTGGCTAAGCTTTGCAAGCAAATCGGCGTGTTCAGCTCTAGCGCGCTTTAATTCTGCCTCTCTGAACACAAACACGTCAATATAACCCACAATACTAGGAACGTGGCAGAATCGTAGACTACCTATCAAGCATTTTCTGCACTAGTGCTTTCGTCTCTTCGTCTTCCACGTTTCGGCCGGCCAACTCCTCCCTTGTTTTCTCTAGATTCTGCTCCATTTCTCTCATACGTTGCTCCCAAGTGGCCTCGTTTTCATTGTTCATTTCAACATCCTCTTCTAAACTAAGAAGAAATAGTATACAAGTACATTTCCAGTGGAGATTTTGTGGTCCTTACAATTAGGATCACTACATGAGCAGATATAATGATGTTTCTCATAAATGATACGAACAATCATTCGAAATAGTTTCCTTTCGACAACATTTAATTTCTACGGAAAAATAATTGAAATGTATTGAATTTCCTAAAAGAAAAAAAAAAAACGAAAGACTAAGAGAACTCATCGGAAGAAGAAAGTGACCGATTACCCACCGGCCAACTGTTTTCTCAACATTTCGATTTCACGTTGGTACTTCCTCAACTGCGCGTCTTTCGGGTCTTCATTTATCCTGGCTATGTTCTGGATATTTTTCGCCCTGTTTGCGTAACGTAGCGTCGATAATGTTTCCTCGTAGTTATAAGAGGCTGGTCCAATGTTTGCAATCTACAAAACTTCTACAAGTTCACTCTAAATGACAGACCAACAAGTTCTCTGTACCACACAGGTCGGAAATTATCGATACATTTTTCAAAGATCTTCCAACATGTAAATTTTCTACCAAACAGAGGGGTTGGATTTTACTTTATAAGATAAGGATAAAGTAATTCGACTAGCTTTTCATAACAGCTATCACTGTCTATCACAAAATCCTCTCTGGAAGCTTTTGGACCATTGTCCTGCAAACGTCGTGTCCGCAGTAAACGAAGGACCTTCTACATTTTTTGTAAAAGAGAATGGTCGTCAAGACTTTTCTGTAGTGGGTGGCTTTTTAAAGCACGGAAAATAGAAGTCGTAAGCTGCAAACGCATATCGTGACCAACAGACTTATTCAAGCGTGACTAGTACATGCCAAATGAATGGGTTTTGTAGCAAGCAAACAAGCTATTGTATGGAAAGTAAACCGACTCGCGCCCTAAACACTTTCGTTGCATGCAGTTAGCCAGTTTCTAAAGTTTGGAAGGAAGAAGCTCATGATAGATTTCCCAGAATTCCATCAAAAGTTGTCATAAAATTTCGTAACAAGGCGGATCAACCCTTGTGATTCAGCGGAAGTTTTCACCTTGTAGGACTAAGAGATGCCCAAAAAAAAAAAATAGGAAAGCAGTGCATTTCTAGCTATGCATCTGCCTTCTGGAAGAGTTTAAGTCCTCCGCACTACTCATTGTCAATGACTTCTATGGGGGATAAACCTCGCAATGCAGCGGAGTTTAACGTAATCCTTTCAAAGGAAACCTTTCTTTTATGGAGATCGGAAATTAGCAATATTTCATTGATATGCTAGATTAGTAACTCCGCTAAAGCTATAGGTTCCTAAAATTTCATTTCTTAAACAAACTAGAAATCAACAAAAGACAAAGTGTAATCAGTCTACATGTCTAAAAATCTTACTAACCATTACGGTCTTTGAATTTCCACCAAGCGAATCTTGCAGTAATCGCGTCAATTTTGAATTCCTGGAATAAGACTTCCACATGATGCAAAAAAAGGTCAGTTTAGAAAATGATGCCATCAAACTACCATCTTCCACTCAAATGTTTCTTACGGCGCCTTTACTAACACATGAACAAAAAAACGAACCTGTATGGAATATGAGTGGATTTCACATCAACAAGCGCACTGATCACATTACCAAGAGTGGATAGAGACAGATTAATTTTAGCTGCTTCCTTAACAACTATAGTTTCATGATCTGCAACGACTACATCGATTCGACCAGTTGCGACTACCAAAAGAAAAAGAAATTGAACTGCACTCCATCCCTCGAAGTACATAATAATTGAACTAATTATTAAGTTACCTTCAAGCGCTCTCCTACCGCTCCCGTCTTACTCTGTCTTTCGCTACCAGCTAAGTCAACAAGGTGAAGTTTGCCTTGAGTTACCATGCCTCGTTCGCTTGACTCAACTGTCACTGAGAACATGGCATGAGACCTACTGCTTTCTTCATTCATTTGTGTCGCTCCAACTTTCCCTAGAATGGAGAAGTAAAAGGATATAAGGATAAAGCTCTCTGCGTTAATCAACCCCTGAGGGATTTGCCATGCATTCAACTTCATTAAGGATCGTTGGAGGTGACTGAATGCAAATTTGGCCTTTACAATGATTGGCGGTGGCCTCCGAATGTACCGAGCCAGTGCTGCTCTCCTCCGAAACAAGTCTGGTACCAATTTTAGGGCATCAAAACTATGTTATAATCATCGGTATGATAACATCCTTCCCCTTCAAGGGCCTAGGAAAACAAATGAGTGAAAAGAATACAGTCATACTTATTCAAGTCATAGAACGAGCCAAAGGCAAACAAAATACATGCAATCGTGACAATAACAGTAACAATATAGAAGGACATACTATTTCTATTGCCAAATTCCATAAGTTTCTGCATCTGACTAGCACTTCCGACTATAATAGAAATCAAATTTTTAACATAAACACCAACGTCTGCTTTCTCCTGAAAAAGAAAAAAAACCACTCAATCACAAAAAGTGTGACGAAGAACATCGTCACATACATTCTTTTGGACAGTTAAATCACACACTAACTTTTGGATTTTTTGATAACAGTCTCACCATTCATAACCTATAAATCGCACAATTACGCTTCAAGAAATAGACATTATAAAGTATTTGGAATCAAGAGGAACTATAAAGATAAACCTTTATCTCAAGATTCGCTCCATGCCCATCTTTTGCCAATAAATCACGCAATTCCTCATTATAAATTTCTAAGTAGGAAACGCGAACGAGAAAACTATAAAAGTTATTTATAACCACTCATATTCCGGCAAATACTATGCTTCTCGCATACTCACGTCGTATCCTGTTGACATTTGGCAATGTGATCAAAGATGTGCGCAAATGAGTTCGGTATGATTCCTTGCAATTCAGGTCGATCAAGATCACCAGTCATCGTGAAGGTTTTACCAGTCCCAGTCTGGCCATATGCGAATATCGTACCTACACAAGTAGAGAAAATAGACTTAAATTTAGACTTGAAAGGCTTGTATGGAAAGCGAGATCTGGAATGAAGAATATGAACAATCGAAAAGTCACTCAACCAGTTACTGAACAATCAACTGTCAAGAAATATAAGAAATAAAAAATATGTCAGTATTAACCAAACAACCTCAATTCTCAATAAACCAACCATTATATCCTTTAAGCACATTCTCCACTATTGGCCTAGCAGCAACGTTATAGACGCGCATCTGATCACAATCTTCAGGGAAGACAGCATCGAAGAAAAATGTTCTCCGTGGTTCCTTAAAATAGTGAACGGATTCCTTAAAAATGAGAAAAAAAGCAAATCAGATGAATAATACTAAAAGTATTCTCTATACAGCAATACTTTATACTTCTCAATACTTCTCAAACTGGACACTACGCTGGTAATTTTCACCAACAACCAAACGGCGATGTTCAAACATAGTAAATCCATTAGTAGACCTTATAACGAGCTTACATAAAGTGTATAGAAGACAATGTAAATACCTCTTTCCCATTCATTTGCTCCAATACAACAGAGTTGTCATCCGTAAAAACACGGACAGCTACTTTGTGTCCTTGATTAAGCTCTTGCTGTGATATAGGGCGACACCTCACTACCACCTTCACCTTCTCCGCCTCTTCCATCTGACTGACTTATGTTCTTAAAGAGTGAGCTACAAACCTAAGCGATAGGTTGTCTGCATCTTTTCAACCTGCACTAAAACTCAGAGTACAGCAAGACAATATAGAGCAGCTAGTGTACTGCAAGCGGATAAATTTAGCGTATTTCGGGGTTGTTTATGCCTTTAGCACACAATACATACACCAGAAGCCAATACATGATTAAAATTAATGAAACACACAATAGAGGGATTTATAGACGGTTAGAGAAGAATAGAAGAGCTTGAATAAACGTCCTGATGACAATTATAAACTGAAAAATGTAACCATCTACGATGACATCTCATTCTTCGTCTCAAAATCAACATGAAATAGGAGAACAAATAATAACTTCTTCGCCGTAGGAACAAGTAGATGCTTAAAACAGCCCTCACATGTCTCGGACATAAGCAATCATTCGTCAGCAAACTATACAAAACTTTTACAATTACGTTGTATGACGCAATTTTATACACTGTAAAAAAAAGAACCATCTGCCAAGAGAACTACTTAGTGGAGAATGAGTGAATTTTAGCGTTCTTCTGGGCAATTATGATTCATGTAATTCAAAAATCAGAAAACCGTAGTCATGGAAACTATTACTAGCCTTCATCAAGACGGAAAACGGAAACAACTTACTAGGGATATCTTCAGTAATATGAAAAACTTCACCGTAAAAACAGCAACATTGTAAACGCATAAATACAGAAAAATCAACGTGCGGCAAAGTTACAAATACTGGTTCATATGGGATTTTAAAGCGAATATTATCGTAGATTCTCACAAATTACCAATACAGAGAGAATCATAGGTAAGAACGATGCCCTCATTTGACCTGATAGAGCAAATATGTTACAAAACAATAATGCCTTATACCGCGAAGGAAAAAGCATAGGAACTTGTGTTTGAATACGATTAGTGGTCTAAACAAATGCACACCTGGAAATACATAAGACGAGCAAGTAATGTGATGAGGCAGACAGACAATCTGAGAAATAAGCGTGGTTTGTGATTGGACTTCAACGCATAGGTTGAAGTCATGGAGTCACCGCTCGAGTAATGAAATCAAGCAATCTGCGAGCATACTGAAAACGGATTGTCCAAGATCAAAGAATTCAAACCGATGTCCCTATATCTATATTTCTCGTATTTCTAAAAATTGACCATACTTAAACCTATGCTTCACCTTCCTGACCACTGTTGGAGTACGTATGTATACTGAGACAATTTCGAAACTTCCAATTTTCCTAGTCAGTATAACATTTAGATGGTTGGTATGAATCACCTGGTCCGGTTTTACTGTACTGATGTTCTCAACATCAGAGCCATACTTCACCGTCTTCGCTGCAGTAGCTGTTCGCTTCTTCACACCATAATAAGTGAGAATATCCACCAAACCAATGAAATATATTAATTGCTTGGGAGAGTCTAAACTATCGAAAGTCATTAAGACGCTTAAGTTTGTTCCTTAGCAAGCGGAAAAGGAAACAAAATGACGCCCTAATTCACCTGGATGACTAGCAATCGCATAGTACTCATCGTCAAGGTCCGGCCCGCCTGACAATGGTGGAAACGCTCCAGTTGAAGGAAGAGGTGAGTCCGGAGGACTAGGACACAATTCATCTCCCGATTCTTCACTCATGTGCTCCTGTGGCCGCTTTGCGGCTTCCTCGGCGGCACGTTCACAATCGTGAACGCCTAAATGAAGGAGGTACAACAGAACCACACTGAAAGCGTCTTATAACAAAATCGAAAAGCTTAATCGTTAATAAATCTTCCAGCCACCTAGTATTTCATAGCAAGCATATAAATAATCTAACCTAAAAGTAATGAATAGTCCATTAGATGCATTTTAGACAACCAGGTAGTGTCTGAGGCCAACATTTCCAAAAGTTGATGGCGAGTTTCCTAAAAAAGACTGCTAAAAATACGCTTGCTTCAATATATTGCAATGAACATGTAAACTCAACTGACGTGAAAAACTGCTTACTTCGGGGAGGTTCAACTTCTCGTTCATCTCCAGGAAGTCATTGTCCTTCAAAGTCGGTACTTCCTTCGTTCTTTCCTTCTCTGATGCTGCACGTGCTACTGTTGAACCCTTGAAAAACACTTAGAAACTTTCATGTCAATACGATTTCAATACAGGACTTCTTTTCAACCATCTACCATCCAACCAGTTCTGCTCATCAAACTCTTCCATTGAAATAAAAAACCTGTGCTAAAAATAGTTTTAAACCAAGAAGTATTCGACAGCCTTAAGGTAATCCTTCTGATTAGCCTTGGAATAATGGCATAAAACACAGAGCATCACTATGACGCGCTTAATAAGGTGCTGTTATATGAGTCGCCGATACTTGTGTTCTATTGCTTTCTTCGAAGAACGAAAGAATAAACCTATGCATGTGCCATAAAGCGCTTTATTACCTTAACAGTAAAATCACACACCTATTTCTCAACATGAACAATGTAAAAGACGGAGTGCCAGACGCAATATTCTCCTACAACGAACCATAAGAGCTGACGATTTGACTGACACGATGCTTAGACACAGATTTAATAATAATCCTCGAGAAGATCGGTTCGCACAAAACTCACCTGTCGATTCTTGGAAATCTTTGAGGCCATGAAAAAATAAAAATCACAGAAGCACCACTCAGTTATGAAGCTAATCCATTCATAAACAGGAGAGAAAGCTTTAAAACAGATCAACTCGAGGTAACCAGAAGCTCAAGCAGTTATACAAATTTAGGCAGTCGTCTGGGAATTTTCGTTCTAATAACATGAATACGTAAGAAATATGTTTACTTACTTGATACTTGAACGGCTCGTCCTCACTGGTTGTGCGGACTCCAGCATAATCACCATTTTTCTGAGACTTGCTGGTTAAGCCATTGTGGTTCCTTGGAATCCCGAGGTCAGCCTGGCCAAAGTCTGCCCCAGGTCGTCAACACGACAGGCACAGTCGCAGCCCTTGTGGACCCCAGAGATATTTGCCACCAAGCGACTTTGATACCCGGACGGTGGAGGATCCTGGTATTGGTATACTCTTAGCTAGGCTTCTTGATGGAAACGCCGAACTCTTTCTCAGCTTAGGAAACCCTGTCGAGTGGACGAACCCCCCGCTACACATCGCAGTCCGACACCCAGAAAAACCTCCCAGCCACGATTAGATGGTAAACCGTTGTGAGAAATATGTTTACAAAAATAATTTGATGATATTATGTTAAACGGTAGGCACTTTAATAACAACACTACTTTGTATTTCTTCGTATTCTTGTTGAGCAAACGAGAGGTGTTATTTTTCTTCTTCATTCACGATTCCGCTGGCGTTTCGACGGATTTCGCCTTCCTCAGAGCCTGGAAAGGTCAAATTGACAGCAACCTATTCGGCCAAACACCTCTATAACCAAACAAAGAAAACGCTGAACCAAGATTTCAATCACATTAAACAGAGTCTTTGCACACTCACCGCTTTCTATGAGTCTTCCACTAAATATGTCACGTGGAGACCAACCGCACAGAATTCACATGGGAGTGTAATGTGCCCCTCCCATCAGAATAACAGGCTTATATACTGCCCAATATCACGCGTGATAATGAGGCATTCTTCCCTGCGATCCATTTCCGGATTTCTGGAATTAATCCAGAAATCCGAAAAAGAAATCCTTTATACAAACGTGTCGAATGACTCCGCAATGTAAGCCATATTCGAACTCTTTATACAACACAAAGGAGAAATAAACATGCATGGCTTTAAGATAAAGCAGTTGATGGTACTCTTAAAAGAATGCTTGAGCTGCTCAATAGTTTATGTCTAAGGTGGAAGCACCGGTGACCGATCTCGTGCCGCTACTCTACTGTAGATACATAGATGACCGTTTTGTCCTTTGCTCAATAGAAGAGGAAATGGTGAAATATTCCGAGTTGTTGAATGAACAGTCAGAGTACATCAAGTACAGCCGAGAAAAACCGAAAGCCTTCCATTTCTGAACGTCCAAAATAACCTGTCAGAAAACGGCTACATTACGAAGTGGTACCGAAAACCAAGCAGTAAAAACACCTTGTTTCACTACCTTTCCTCTCACCCCTCTCACACGAAAAGGGCGCTTATAAAAAACATTCTTCGAACAGCAACCAATGTGTGGACGGGAACAGAGCAGAGAGAGGAGTCACGGAGCTTGGCGCGGCATACAGCCATTTCTAATGGCTACGAAACTGTAGCTCTAGATAGGTATACGGGAAATCTTAGGCCTCCGAACGACAACTCTAACAATAGAAAGTTCTCGTTTACCCTACCCTTCATCCCCTCAAATGATATAAGTGCAGCTATAATACGCTGCTTAAGAAAGGCGGGTCTAGAGAATTCGGTAAACGTAGTTGAAATGCCACCGAGTGATCTTAGGCGCCAGCTAGTTCGTAATCGCCTATATGACCGTCTATGTGCAACTCAAAATTGCATAATTTGCCCCAGTGGTAGAGGCGGTGATTGCATGAGCTCGGGTTCAGTTTATCTGATCTCCTGTAAAACGTGCGGAGACGAATACCTTGACGAAACGGGTAGACCACTCTGTGTCCGCATGAAAGAACGCACAGGAATCGAGAACACAAGCGCGCAAAACTCTCGAGGCGTTCCAGATTAATTCCAAAAATCCGAAAATGAACCGCGGGGAAGAATGTTTCATTATCATGCGTGACATTTGGCAGTATATAAGCCTGTTATTCTGATGGGAGAGGCACATTACACATCCATGTGAATTCTGTGCGGTTGGTCTCGACGTGACATATTTAGTGGAAGACTCAAAGAAAGCGGTGAGTGTGCAAAGACTCTGTGTTTAACGTGGTTGAAATCTTGGTTTAGCGTTCTCTTTGTTTGGTTATGGAGGTGTTTGGCCGAATAGATCGCTGTCAACTTAACCTTTCCAGGCTCTGAGGAAGGCGAAATCCGCCGAAACGCTTATTCGTGAATAAAGAATAAAAATAACACCTCGCGTTTGCTCAACAAGAATACGAAGAATTACTTGATCAGTGCCGAGGTTAATAGAAAGTCGGTCGTGGTAGTTACTATTTTGTATTTTACTCTACCACAGAACACTCCAAGCGAACATACCATCAAAATTCTCGAACCGAAATGTGTTGAGGACTAACCGAAAATATAACATTAATCTTCATGGTACCGCTACCAGCTAAGAAGACCAATTTTATCTCTGAAGAAAAAAATGGAAGGAAATAAAAGAA
Organism: Angiostrongylus costaricensis; assembly: GCA_900624975.1. Classification (NCBI taxonomy): domain Eukaryota; kingdom Metazoa; phylum Nematoda; class Chromadorea; order Rhabditida; family Metastrongylidae; genus Angiostrongylus; species Angiostrongylus costaricensis. The sequence continues at coordinate 6,919 of UYYA01005400.1, read as the reverse complement.
AAATCTAAGAACGAAATCTACACTATTCTTGACGAAATTTACTTTGTTTGCCAACGTTAAGAATTTTAACGCTATCCTACGCATTCTCACCACCTTCTAGACGGGCAGCTTATGCTGCAAATGGTTCCAGCAAATGAGACGTTCTAATGAAAGTATTCAAGAATTCATGAAATCACTAACTTTGAGATCAAATTTCATATGTACATTGTATTTTCGTCCAAACACATTCCTCATAACAATCAAGTACGTCTCAGATCCTTCAATTGTAAGCCTGAAAAATTCGTGCTCGCGTTAAAAAAGAATCATTCCGATACAAACCTATTTCACTAAGGAAAATGGGAGATTGTTGCCGTACAGCGATCATCAGCACACGATTAATAGAATTACATTTGATACAGTCATTACATTTCTACCACTTTAATATCACCTGGTTTAAAATAGTATCACTTGATTTGGAACATCAAAACCACCTCAAATTTTAGACACTGAGTGGAAGAACGTTTGAAACATAAAACTGTCTAAATAATTGTCTCTAAAAGCCTAAAACCTCTAGTATTTCCAAGGCGGTTTTAGAAACTAGATCGCCACAGTAAGCAATCACAAACAACTGTTACCCTTCTATGTAAATTCCTACTGATTTATTTGCCTTACAAGATAGCAGAGCACATATTGTGTTGATCTCAGCACTACCTTACTTGATTCGTTGCCTCGTATCACTTATTTGCGAAAGCTTTCTAATTGTTGTGCTTGGAGGTTCAGATGCTGTCTGAGAATTTTTGTTTTCTTTACGAATTTCCCTGAATGCTAGCCCAGAAAGGTACCCTAGGAATCCTGAGATAGCCGTTTTAGGTCCGAGATCTTCTCAACAGACAGTTGTTCACCTTCGTTGAACGGAGGTTTCGAGAGAAGTCTTGTACTAACTTCCCAACCTCGGAAGGTTAACAACACCTCTACCACAGTGCTTTCTACGCCCCTTGCAGTTCCTATGACTTTTATCTATTAAGCAAAGGCCGCTGCGCTCCCACATGCACACTACTATTTGTTGCCCAACAATGAGCTTACATGGTAGATCAAAAGGAGTAGAGTATCAAAAAACTCGAAGCAATTCATAGTACTGGAGGAGTTACATTAACAACGGAATTTAAGAATTTAAGAATTTAATTAAAGGATAAGTGCATAAATACCGGTACAGTCCTAGATATTGGGGTAGTAGTGTTTTGCCTTGCTTTTCCACTACGTATTCATGATAATCCCTTAACACAGAGTGCAATTCAGCTACAGCTTCGGAATCCATAGACTAAAAAATACAATGCATAGGGAAAAATTAAAACGACTTCTAAAACTAAAAGACGCATCAAGCGAAGGAGAGTGAAAGTGAAAAGATTTCCTAAGAATATACAAACCTTAATGACAAATTTTTTATCAAAGGAGACAAACAATCTTGGAGGTGCTCCTGTTTTTGAGCCATCCAGTTGGTCTGGTTCTGGTTCATAAGTAGTAAGCGATCTGAGGTACTCCGTTGAATCAACACCAAATTGCTCACGAAGGTTTCGGAAAACATTGGGACAATATTCTTTGACCTAGGACATCTTTATAAATGTTAAGAGTATTACATTTATTTATATAAAAAAGACGAATATTCAAAGTAACTCAATTCAAAGGTTACTTCAATCACTGCGCACCTTGTAATGGCTTGGCATGATATCCTTGTTGAAATAGTGGTTATCGATTTTAACTTTCGCATAAGCTTTAAAATCATCTGGCATCAACAGTCCTGGAGGTGGGACATGATCCAGCTGACAAACAGCGTGATTTACTCCCCACATGAACACTGACAGCAACGGCTCCTAAAGGAATAATCATGAAAATCGATATTGGGACAAACATAAAAACGATTTAACAAACATTTCGCAAACCTTGGCGCGAAAAAGCTTCCATTTAGGAACAAGGATTTTTCCTTTTCCTTTAATTTTTCCAAGCGTACGAGGAGTTTTTTTCTTCGAAGACATTGCAGGTTCGTCAATAACTTGAAGTTCCAGTCGCGGACAATTGACGTTCTGTGTTTTGTTGGGCTCCAAGCAAAATCACGATAAAACCTAAGCACGAGCATTGATTAAACGGAGGGTGAAGAACAAAAAACATTACAAAGAGAAACCGTACAAACGATAGAACTATGGGTGATTAAAAAAATGAATGACAATGAACCACATGAACTTTAAAGTAAAGTAAAGGAACAACATAAATAACATACACAATGAGGTCTGTGGATATTTGAGCGAATCCTACGAACCTTGCATTTGAATTCCTATGATAAATCCTTGCTACAGACAATGAATGTTACCTACAACCAATACTACTGCTGTTAGCCTTAGCTTTATAACACTGTTAAACTGTCGCAAAAATACAAAACTAGGTAACCTCGAGATAAAAAATTCCTTGGGACATCAAAAGCCAGTCACAATGCATGCGCAATATTAGCGCTATAAAAATTATGGTCAACTAGGTCAACTTGCAAAGACCATGATTTAATTCTCATATCCTATCTAATTCTGAAAGGACATGGTTTTTCCTTACATACATTTCGAGACAAGAGTGTACAAGCATGTTTGAACTCATGAACTTCAACATGTTATTTACTCTCTATCTCTATGTCATATACTCCAAATGCCGATCCTCCTAACCGGTTCACTGCCTCATCGTAGATGGGAGATGTTCCTGGATGTCAGGCCACGATGTAGAGCGAAGAAACTTCGCCCCCTAGCAGGGTCTCTCAAGTTGAGGACTCATGCCCTACCATCAGGAAGCCTAGCTAAAAGTAAACCAATACCAGGATCCATTACCATCCTGGTATGAAAACAGCCGCACGGTGGAAAATCTCCCTCCGATGCACAAAGACAGCGACTGCCTGTGGTGATGACGACCTGGGGCAGAATTTGACCAAGCTGACTTCAGGACTCCAGGGAACCACAATGGCTAGACGAGTAGAACTCCGAAAAAACGCAAATTATGCAGGGGCACACACAACCAGTGAAGACGGGCCAACCAAGTGGATAGCCATGTGTACTCGCCAGGTCACTCTCGTTGATGGATGATTGCTGATGGTACCATTAGGGTAAAATGACTAGCTGAGGGTAAAGCAGAACGAGGGCCATATTGCTGTCGTACGTAACATGTGAGCTCCAGAAAGTGCGACCACGGTTCACCTTGGCCTTGCATCCAATATTTGTAAACATCTCAACATCATTGTAGTTGTATCACTCTCTATTATTTCCCATGAAAGGTTACTATGTCAAACACAACCACAATGATGCTAAAACACTTACAGAACTCGGAACTCTAGGTGAGCTGCGAACCCGCGATTACTGTTTCCGGGAATCACTTGTTACCCACTGCATCACCGAAAACCTTGCTTTGCCTTTCTTCCTGACAGCTTTTTCTAAAACCCAACGGCGTTATCAGCAATCACCTGTCAGCGAGAATGACGTACCACCTGTATCACCTGTAGTCCCGTTGATCGTCGAGTGCCTCGAGCGGGCGCCAGTAAATCTTTCAATTTTCCTTCTCGGGTGCTGGAGTAGTCCAGCGGTTTTGCTCTCTCTAGGGACTCGTCGAGCATCATATCATCCTTCTGAGCTTTTCGTGAAGAACGCTGACCATCGGGTCGGTGGTTTTCCTACAGTACTTTTGATATCCCGAGGAATCCAGTCACTAACGGCTCTTGTCCATCGGTTGTCATTCATACGCATTACGTGCCCACTTTATCTTCGACTGTTTGGCGTACAGAACGGCATCATTGATTTTTAGTCGTTGGCGCAGGTCGGAGTTTCGGATCCCTTCCATTACTTGTGTGAAACGGGATACTCCTAGCATCGTCATTTCGACTGCGCGTTCAATAACGCTGAGTGATTATTCATCCTGCTTACGCAGCGATCAGGTTCCTAACGCATACGTTAGGGCAGGAAGTACCTTTGAGTCGAAAATGGAAATGGATTCGGGTGTTCCTTGTTCTCTTCACTACATCCTCGATGCTCTTGAAAGCTCCCCAAGCCGCTCGTTTCCTTCTGCTCAACTCTGGAGCTAAGTCGTTCAACATGTTGATCTCCCGACCTAGATAGACATAACTGGAGCATTCGGAGATATTCGTTTCGTCGAGCGTGAATGGGGCATACGAAACGAATCCGTTTCTCATGTACATCGTTTTTGTGAGAATTAGTCGAAGACTAATCTTTCCACAGGCTCTATCAAGGTCGGCAAGCATAGGTTCCACTGGGCTAATGTTTGGTGTTATAAGGACGACGTCATCAGCAAAAAAAAGATGGTATAACTGCCGATCATAGATTTTTACTCCCATATACTCTTATTATCCCATTCCAATGTTCGCATAACGTTCTCGAGGGTGGTGGTAAATAATTTTGACAAGATGGTGTCCCCTTGCTTAACCCGCACTTTCGACATCAATGATAATATCGTTTGGTGATATCTTGGATGTGAAATTTTTGTACAGCTCACGAAGAATCTTTACGTACTGAGTAAGGACTCCTTGACTAACAACGGCCTCCATGACTGCTTCTATGTCAATTGAATCAAAGGCCTCCTGTAAATCGATGTGTGAGGTCGCCCTAGGTCGTCGTCACCACAGGCAGTCGCCGCCCTTGTGGATTAAAGGGAGATTTGCCACCATGCGACCAGTTTGATGCCAGGACGATGGTGGATTTGTATTGGTTAACTCTTAGTTAGGCTTCCTGATGGAAATGTCGGACTCCTTGTCAGCTGGGTAGACCTTGTCGGGGATGAATCCTCCTGTTGTACATCGCAGCTCAACACCCAGGAAGACCTCCCAGTTATGATGAGGCGGTAAACCGTTGGGAGGGCAAGGCAAGCTCTTATCTTAAAAAGAAAAGTTTCTATAGAGAAAGTGATTTTCACGCACTTTTTGGTGGAAGTCTGAATTTTTGGATGTTTTGTTCGTCGCAGTGGTCGAGATTTATGACTTCTCTATTTTTTCGCTCATTTCCGTCAAAGTAACCTGGAGAGGAATTTTAACATGCAAAACCACTTTTTTCCAGAATTTCGATTCCATATCCAATCATAAATAAACTAAAATCAACTATTCTACGATACGTCTGATTCTGCGACTATCGCGACTGAAAAGCAGCAGGAGATTTTGGCTCAGAGACTAAATAAATGGCCATAGACGTGGAGGTTCGAAGCGAAGAGATTAAAAATAAGCAGGATGCCTTTCTTTCACTTTATAATATAAGATCTTTGAATACATAAGTTTAGAACGACACTAGAAAACTCAGCTAAACAAACCAATGGAAAGGTAGGCGCTCAAGTTCACCCAATGGATCCAACGAAAAGATGTAACTATTGCGGAAGGGAAGGCATGAAGATAGAACCGGAGAAGAAGAAGATTAATAACGGGTTTGTCAGTAATCAGTTTTTAGTAAAAGGGGCTTGCATTCGAAGCTCTATTACAAAATTTCATAAGTTTATAGCATTTTAATCTGTCGGTTTGTCTCCTTCTTTGCTGAAAATGTTCTTGTACGAAATAGGTGATTGACAAAATCCGGTGTAGCTTTTTGCAGCTAACGCTCATCCAAACGATACAAATTAGTTCTGATTGAGCCAAATTCTCCACTAGATGNCATATCCAATCATAAATAAACTAAAATCAACTATTCTACGATACGTCTGATTCTGCGACTATCGCGACTGAAAAGCAGCAGGAGATTTTGGCCCAGAGACTAAATAAATGGCCATAGACGTGGAAGTTCGAAGCGAAGAGATTAAAAATAAGTAGGATGCCTTTCTTTCACTTTATAATATAAGATCTTTGAATACATAAGTTTAGAACGACACTAGAAAACTCAGCTAAACAAACCAATGGAAAGGTAGGCGCTCAAGTTCACCCAATGGATCCAACGAAAAGATGTAACTATTGCGGAAGGGAAGGCATGAAGATAGAACCGGAGAAGAAGAAGATTAATAACGGGTTTGTCAGTAATCAGTTTTTAGTAAAATGGGCTTGCATTCGAAGCTCTATTACAAAATTTCACAAGCTTATAGCATTTTAATATGTCGGTTTGTCTCCTTCTTTGCTGAAAATGTTCTTGTACGAAATAGGTGATTGACAAAATCCGGTGTAGCTTTTTGCAGCTAACGCTCATCCAAACGATACAAATTAGTTCTGATTGAGCCAAATTCTCCACTAGATGCTGTTCAGATTCGGATTCGGCTCTGTAACTTCCATGGTGTAAGGTTGCATCTGTGCTGCACACATCCAACATTTACTCTATCGAATGACAACGATCGCAAAAAGACTTTTCGTGTGCCCAGTTATGTTGGATCTGACGACCTCAACCAGATTGTGATCGAGGTTCTTTGTCGGGCCATCATCAATCATGTGATCGCTCATGCCTACATTAAATACGAAGTACATTCGCTCGGCTTTTTCATAATTTCCTGGCGGCCTGTTCAGTAGTTTTCTGGAGGAGGAAAATAACGCTCCGACTAATCATTCAAATTCCATAATTCTGAATGGAAAAATAGTAACTCATATTTGTTAAGTTTTATAGAACAAATGATTACCCTATTCCTCCTCCTGCGCTTGCTCCAGTGGGTTGATTTTTCGCAGACTTCGTTGAGTAAAATGAAACCGGGTTCCCTGAAGAAAGTTATGTTCTGCGTAAGGTGGACGGAATCAAGTGTTTGGCAGTAGAAGTCTCTTCGAAAGACGTCACTATTGAAGCCTATATCAATCAAGATGAATTATATGAAGTTGAATGCTGCTCTGGAATCAAACGGCCATACACGCAGTAGGGTATCACCTGTATCAACTGTAGACTCGTTGATCGTTGAGTGACTCGAACGGGCGCCAGTAAATCTTCCGTTTTTCCCTTTCGCGTGGAAGAGTAGC
>UYYA01005399.1:0-14229 GCA_900624975.1 Angiostrongylus costaricensis | reverse complement strand
TTTTCGATTCCTGCGCTCGGATCCGCACATTCACTTCAAAATCATCGCCGTTGTGCTTTTGTGCCCTATGCGTACCTAGAGGGGTGTTTAAACGGATTTTAACCTTCCCATCTAGATGTTCTTTTATGCGGACACAAAGTTGTGTACCCGTTTCCCCAATAAATTTACACGAGAAAAACCTACCGAGAACTGGCTTCCATTCTTAAACATCCAAATAAAGCTCTCAGTAAGTGGCTATTTAACAAAATGGTATCGCAAGCCAAGTAGTAAAAACATTCTAGTCCACTGCCTCTCCTCTCATCCCTCCCACATGAAAAAAGCACTTATCAAAAAAATATGTGTCGTACGGCTAAAAATGTGTGTACAGGAGAAGAGGAAGGGAAGGAATCGCAAAACCTGGCACGAAAAATTGCCATTTCCAATGGCTACGAAGTAGAAGCCACTCGGGTTAGAGGAAAACATTGGGTAGTTTCCCAAAATAATATTTCAGACGAAAGTAAGATTCCCTTTAAGCTGCCCTTCATATCAAATGAAGTAAGTCACGCCATTAAAAAGTGCTTAAGAAAAAGTGGTCTTGAAAATTATGTAACGATTGTTGATATCCCACCCAATACCCTACGCCGCCAGTTAGTTCGAAACCGTCTCTATGATCGTTTGTGCAGCTCAGAAAACTGTATGACCTGTCCTAACGGGAGAGATGGGGATTGCATGAGTTTAGGTATAATATACTTGATCTCATGTAATGCACGCGGCGAGGAATATATCGGGGAAACGAGTAGACCACTTTATGGGAAATATGAATGCGCCGTTTTGTTGTTCAGCAATCGCGAGGTTTTTTTGAACAGCATACATTTACTTCCATAGAGAAACACAATACAACAGCAGCTGACGTTTCGGCAGTACCGCCTTCCTCAGAGCCTGGAAGGGTACACTGATATACAATCTACTAGGCCAGACGCTTCAATAACACTTACAAAAAGACGGAGAACTCTATGGTAATTACATGATCAACAGCTCGAAAAACTCACCGCTTTTTACGTGACTTCCAATGAGGAAGTTTAGAACAGCTGATTATAGTCGCATTTGGTTGGTCAGTCGTCATTTATATATTCATATTCCAATGCCGAGGTTAATAGAAAGTCGATCCTTGAAACTAGATGGGAAAGTTAAAATCCGCCTAAACACCCCTCTAGCTACGCGTAGGGCACAAAAGCACAACGGCGATGATTTTGAAGTGACTGTGCGTATCCAAGCGTAGGAATCAAAAACCTTAACGCGCAAAACTCTTGGGGCGTTTTGGATAAATTTCAAAAATCCACAGATGAACCGGAAGGACGAATGCCTCACTATCACGCGTGACCTGGCGCCCTATTTCAAAATGATCTTTTGACCCCGGGGTGTGTCTTGCTCGCGACCCCACGTGAACTACGTGTGGGCCAGTCTCGCACATAACATCACGGTGAGTGGCCTTTCTGTTCAATATAGCGTCTATTTGAAAGTTTAATCTTCATTAATATTTTGACCCTTTTTTCCACCGAATAATAAAAATATTCTATTATAAAATACGTCCAGGCTTTGAGGAAGGCGAAGTCGCCGAAACGGCAGCCAACAACATCAAAAACAGCCACAACGACAACGAAGATCTGTACCAACCTCGCGTCAGCTTAAAAAGATCAGTTTATAAGATAATATAAATAAATATATCAACTATCTATGCCGAAGTTTATAGAAAGTCGGTCTTACGAGTTATTAATATAAGTTGTTTATTCGGCCAATGTTCCGGCGTCTTGGTCTTCGTCAGAGTCGATGATCCTTGTCGATGGTCCACAGTTGTTTCTCTTCTCAATGTGGCGTCGTCGTCTCACATCAAACCAGATCTTCCTCAGTTGAGCATCTCGAAATAGTCGAACACACCCGCGATGTTCTTTCAAGGCGGTTGTTGTTGACATGATTATCATTCGATGTGTGGAAAAGCATGTATAAAACACCCTGTATAAAAGAGCATCATCGGGTGAGTATGGCTCATTTGAGATGCTCAACTGAGGAAGATCCGGTTCGATGGGAGACGACGACGCCACATCGAGGAACGCAGCAACTGTGGACCATGGACAAGGAACTTGGGTTCTGTTGAAGGCGAAGACGTCGAAACGTTAGCCGAGTAAACATCTCGTATCAACCTCGTGTAAACTAAACAGTATAAACAAATGTTGGTTATTATAGTAACGGGGTTAAATGACGGTCGATTTCAAAATTATAGAAGGTTATAATGTAATGGATGTAGCAATTTCCAATGACCGGCTTTCTCTTAACCTCGGCAGTGATTGATATTTTACTGTTTTTCTTTGGTAAGCAAACCCGAGGTCGATATTGTAGAATTTATTAGCAAGTAATAAACCTCACGGCGATTTCGGCTTCTTCGGATCTGACATGCAATCTACTCAGCTAAGCACTTTCGTATCCTAAGCAGACTAGACTTTACACGTAAATCTCCATTCTCATTTCTTTTCTTTTCATTTCTATTTCTTTTCAATACCATCGTTTCCTGGTCATAAGGCTTCCAGTTAGTTGATGGAGACTAGCGTTACAGCGAAAAGAGTAAAAAGGTATAATTATTTTCAAGATATTCTTTAGGAGGTTACTTAAGCGTGTTGGTCGAAAAAGCAAAAGTAGAATAGGTGAACAAAAACGGACGAGACTATGGAGCTTTCGTTTTCTTTTCCCTTCATAGAAACAATGAAAACTATAGTAAGCTAGCTTTGCCGTTCGTATTCAATTTCTATGAAGGAATATGAAAATCCAAATGCTTAAACAAATGCAAAATTACTCAATATTCTTCGACTCTCGATTCTGTTATGAAGAGTCACTTTCAGGACGATCGGTTGGAATCAATCCAAAGAAGGCGAAGGCACCGAAACGGTCACCGAAGAAAATTTTTGTAGCAAGATCGTTTTGGTTTAATCAGTCAGCTAAGAAAATAAAAATTGGGTAGTAGGAAGTTCTAGAGAAGTCGGTGTATTTTGACAATGCACGATTTTCGACATATGAACGCGTGAGAAAACTCGCATTCATTTAGCTTTTTCCTGATTGCTCACTGGCTTGTATGGATGGTAATCACTAACCAATACGGTCTGACGAATTTAATACTGTATGTAAGCTCTCTAAATGAATTGAAGACCTTCAACATAAAAACATTTCGAAATTTCTGCTCACACATATGGTCTTCAGATGGTATCGAAGAATGAACGTCAGAAATAACCTATAATTCGATGTAGTTCAGAATGTAACCAGTATTTGCGAAACTCCAGACGGGAGGAACCTGCAGTGGGGATCGAACATGCTATAACATTTTGCGAGGGTTAACGCGTTCACCACCACATCACGCTCATCCTTCGTTTCGTTTTTCTGTAGGATAGTTCTCTATCTACCAGTGCCACCAGCAATCATCCGTCAAAGGGATTGATCTAGGTAGCACAAATCGGTAATGAACCTAGTTAAGCTGAGGCCACAATCGAAATCAAAACTTTAGCTTTTCTTATTGATTGCCTGCTACAATTTTCACGACAGAGTATTATGCAAAATTAACCACTATGATGCTGAATTATTTGCAAAGCTTCGGGCAACAGATGCCGGCGATGGGTATCGAACACGTTATGACAGTGCTGTTTGCACTGATCGATAGAACTAGGTGAGAGAAACGGGGGTGAAACGAAGGACCAGCATGGTGTGGTGGTGAACGTGTTTGCCCCAGAAAGAGTAATAGCGCGTTCGTTCGTCACCGTAGACACCTATCGTCCAGAGTTTTGCAGATATCTCAGCATTACTGCGATTGATTTCGCATAATACCCTTCCGTGCAAATTTTAGTTCGCAGTAAATAAAAAAGTTACCAATGTGACTAGTAGTTATTTCAGTAGTGCACTCGAATTGTCTTCAGAGTTCCATGTATCTCAATCTAGCAGAACTTCTCTGGAAGCATTTCAAAGCATGCAGTCATCCATATTTTATCCTATTACATAATAAGCAGAAATGTAACGTCATAAATTTCTGTGACGAGGCTGGACTGTGAAAATACTCCAAACAAACGCTTCTCCACTAATTCAAATGTGCAGACTTACACCGAGACGGAAAAATTGTGTTGGGATTGAAGGCCGAGTATAGATGGCTAGCGTGAAGCAGAAAAAATTATAGTGAAAGAAATCGCGAAAACGAAAACAGAAATAAAAGCAAAGGAAAAATGCCGAGTGGAAGTCAAAAGTGTAGTTCTTCGTATTTTTGTTGAGCAAAGGCGAGGTGTTACTTTTATTCTTTATTCACGAATGAGCTGACGTTTCGGCGGATTTCGCCTTCCTCAGAGCCTGGAAAGGTCAAGTTGATAGCAAAAATTTAGGGATATAGAATTGCATTAAAACTTAGTACTAAAGATCGTCGACGTCACGTTTTTATTCCTTCTTCTACATAAATGGGATATCTTTTACTACACGTGTCGCCTCGATTTTATTTAAGCCAGTCGATTTTCGTAACTAATCAGCTGCATGTGTATTCTCTGTACCGTTTCCGAAACTATTTGAATTTCATGTTAGCAGTACAAATTATTCATTTTTGCTATCTAAAAGTGATTAAAGGATGTTGTTGCTATCATAACACAAACATGAGCCACGATTCTTCTGAGTAAAAACAACGAATTTTTTAACTGGAATTGTAAGTCCCTGAAAAAGAGACCTTTCAGTCGCTTATAAATCTTTGCAACTTAACAAACTCAGTGGCAGAAAGTGTTTCCATCACAATTTTTAACATTTTATTAACTGGTTGTAATGTGTACTATGTGAAATAGAGCTACCGTAATGCTGAAATATTTGCAAAACTGGGACCACAGAGCAGTTTCGAACCAGTGGTTACCACTTCCGAATGGAGACGAGTTACCCCCTCAACTACTGAGGACCTTGCATTGCTTTTCCTTGGGCAAATCTTTTACCTTAACACTTCTACCCTGCTTGAAAAACTAATAGCCGCAAATAAAAGTTATACATTGTGATTTCAAGTGCAGCCTCAACTTAGCTTGGTTCAAGGTTGATTTGTTCTCCCCAGATTGTTCGCGGTGAGCATCATTGGTATCGATCATGTTAGGGTAAAAAAAAATCACTGAGAGAAAGCTAAAGTGGGAACCTCGGTTGTTGCAGTAGAAAGCGCATGAGCTCCCGGAAAGGACAATCGATGGTTGGAAGTTGGTCTGGGGTCAAAGCATTGCAAATATTTCAGCAACATTTTAGTTCAATTGCATTTCATGCATTACGCTACCACGAAAAAAAAGGCAAGTGAATGAAATTTAAATATTATGCTTCATAACTACAACAATGCTGAGATATTTGCAAAATTCCAGACCCCAGGTACCTGCGGTGGGGATTTGAACCGTTTATTACTCTTCCCAGGAGCCAACATGTTCACCACCACACCATGCGGATTTTGGTTTCGCCTTCCTCTCACTCTTACTTTTTTAAAAAACGACGGAAGCTCTGTTTCAGCTCATTGCTAAATTGGATGATCGCAAGATGAAGGAGGGAATAAACCTTGCGCAGAGCCCAGATGCTACTGAGCTCCTTAAGAAACACCACCACTGTTCACGAAAATATGGGCAATCTCCGCAGGAGTGGTGACTTTAAGAGACTCACATGCCTTTCAGCGGTTTTCTCTTTCATTGAAAAGCAATTTCCCATGAATGGAGCATACCAGAACAGTCATTCCGTAAGGCCATTTTTATTCTAATTTTGATCTTCAATTGTGAATTTATCTACCTTATATTCGATTTCGTTAACCTTTCCTAATCTGCCTTTGAAGTTCTTAACAACGAATTTAAATAAAGACTTGTTATTACGGATTATCTCCTCCAACCAGTTATAGAACGAACCCAGTTCGCTCTCACCAGCAATACAAGTTCATGAGTAGCAGGTGACTACACTGGCTATTCATTAGCTGCAGAGGTTAGGAACGAAGAATGACCAGCGCAGTGGTAAAATCTCCTTGAGGGGCTCAGTGACAAATTGGAGTTGGTACGACAGACCCGATGCGCTAGAAATTTCATAAAGAAGATTCTCGTCCACGAATGACAAAGGTCCCGTCATGTAAGTGGCGTGTATAGTTCTGCTGTTTGAGCAATGCGGTTTCCTATTATAGTACCGAGGTCATTCTAGCCAAAGGCTTCGCCAAGTCGTTTTAACTATAGGAAGTCGCATAGCCTTTTGGATTTGGGATTTACCACTTCGCTTTGGTACCAGAACGGCGGTGACTTCTGGTATTGGTTTACACACTGGACTTCGGAAAGAAAACTTCATGCTTTTTCTCGTCTTGGAAGACTCTACTGAGGGTATAAACTCCTCACTGCACATCGCAGTCCCACACCCATAAACACCTTCCAGCCATGGTGATACAGGATACCATTGCAAATGGCCATGGTTTTCTTTACATGTGATTAGAAATTGTACGACCAAAAGTTTTTGTTACCCTGAAGTTCGTTTTTCATAGATAGCTCCATTGATAAGTTTTTATTCACCGCCATTGGCTTGTCATATCAATCTTCTCTAAGGGTGTTCGTTGTTATCTGTTCACAATAGATGAACAATGATTGATTCATCACCTCGTAGGGTCACCTAAGCTAAAAAGTCGTTCGAAATTTCTATCTCGTGCTATTAAACCAACAGCAAGACGATTCGTTTCCACTTTGACAGTGGCTCGGCAACAAGGTGGAGAGACTAAATCGTTCGTTGTAATAATGAATATGGTGGTAACATGCAAAGCAATGTAATTATGAAACGCTTCCAATATGAAAGGAAAAGAGATAAAGTGTCTCCTTTGGGTTTTTCACTTAGAAATAATGCACTATGCATTCGAATCCTTCAATTTACATCACACAAAATTCATTGCGTAGAACGCATCGGTGCGTCAGTGATAACCGACTTCAACTTTCAACTAGTTTAGCTCACCTTATGTTAAACTTTATTAGCTGCAGTAAAAATTAATAGACTCCAAAGTTTTGCAAATATCTCAGCACTTCATACGAGACTCCAAAGATTTTGTCCTAGAACATTTATGTTTTATAACTTCAATGATGCTGAGATATTTGCAAAATTCCGGACCGCAGGTGTCTGCGGTGGGGAACGAACGCGCTATTGTCCTTTACAGGGAGTAACGCGTTCACCATCACATCATGCGGGTCTTTCGTTTCGCCCGTCTCTCAGCTAGTTCTATCGGTCTGTGGCGATATTCATTGACGGTTGATTTTCATATTTTTACGCACTACATAGTACAATGTGCATTTTGTCAAAATAAATCATTGTTTTTGTTGAAAATAAACTGTAATTTTGTTCTGTTGACAACATTTAGCATTTTTCTTCCAGCGGTCGCTCGTGCGATATCTTTCATTTCATTCGATCGTCCGCCCCTTTCCTGTTCGACTTTTACATCTTTTCTTAGTAAACTTTGACACATAGGTGAATCATTTCCCTCGATATTATGAAGGTCACAGCTTTTCTTCAGGGTGTTTAGTTGTCTTGAAAGAATCATCTTTGATGGTGACAAGGTGTACGTGCTTGCTGTGGTGTTTATTAAGGATCTGTCGTCTTCTCACCTCATCTACACATTGAATGCCGATGGAAAGTAGTTTTCTCAAGAGTGCTAATAGATTGCTGAGATATTTGCAAAACTACGGACAGCAGGTACCTGCGATGGGGTCGAACACCTTATGACGGTGCTGGCGGCACTGATCGATAGAACTAGCTGAGACACAGGTGAAACGAAGGACCCACATGGTGTGGTGGTGAACGCGTTACTCCTCGGAAAGGAGAATAACGCGTTACTCCTCGGAAAGGAGAATAACGCGTTACTCCTCGGAAAGGAGAATAACGCGTTCGTTCCTCACCGCAGACACCTGCTGTCCGGAGTTCTCCAAATATCTCAACAATCTTGTGGTTGTATTTCGCTTAATACCTTGCCATAAAAATTATAGAAGGTAGAAAGTAAAAAGTAAAACAGTGCTATTAGAGTCGCACCACAGCATCGAGAGTGAAAGACTTTCCTTCCAAGAAATATAGCCTTAGAAGGGTCTTCATCAAACACCATCGCCGCCAGCTCTTGTATGCAATAGGATGGTCATCTGCCCAGGTTTTTTCGAAGGAGAGAGAAAAGTACTCCCATTGTAAGATGATTGATAGATCCATTTGCGCATTAGGTCGAAAATGTCGTTGGGCGAGCTCATATACTCAGCAAAAATATACACTCATCTATAACTGAAACATTAACCTAAGTAAATATTGAAGGCTCCTGATATGTCATATCTACTAAGGCAAGAGAGAAAAAGAGTCTTTGCGTATTTACATATAATCATAGATTAAAAGAAAACCATTGCAACAAGCACTGGCTTGCAATTGGGAAGCAAGCCTATGTGGTGCTGAGAATGATGGGTTGGCAAAAGAAGATGACGTTGCTCACTTCTCTTTTACTTTTCAATTTCAATGAATTCACTAGTCGGATGTACGGAAAGGAAATAAGATCTTTTGAGAGTTCAATAAATAAAAAAGATTTGTCTCACCACTATTATTCTAGCTGTTTCTTGTTAAACATGGAACGAACGGGGACGGAGAACAGGGAATTTTACCGGAGTGAGGCATGTGTTGTTCTGAAACAGCAACTATTCCTGGCATTTTCGCGTATGCCAACAAAATTCCTGTGCCAACAACATAAAGGGTAAATTTAAAGACAAAGAGTTCGGCATCGATCAATGCTTGAGGCATGTGCCATAGCCATATGTTCGACTTCCTCAAGCATTGTAGAGAGGATAGAGTGCATATCTGTCCTATAATGTATTCAACCACCAAAACAGGTCTGGCTCCATTTTTCCTACCTGGAGAGATAGAAGACTTGGTGAGTCGAGGGCGTTGGATCGAACAAAGGGCTGCGTGTATATTGTCGAACACTTCCACTTCCACCACTGTGTTCCACGCATCCTATGTCCACTTAAAAATTAATTTTTTTTTGGGAAATTATTGACAATGAGCCTATGGTACAAAAGTGCACTGCTCACTCCAACTAGTCATCGACTATAACACAAATGAGGGCTAGCTCGCAGTAGCAGAACACGTCCATCTTGTATCGATTACTCAAGATTTAAAACCTTCTATATTGTTCAAAACTATAATAATTCAGCGGCTGGTGTAGGAAAGTGGCTAGTGGTGTTCAGCAGTACACGAGTGGTCATCGGTTCGTTCTCTCGATATGGACTGACTGTGTCTCTCATGACAGACGTGTCTAGTAGAATAGCAGCACTTACATGATGCATTAGTGGGCTACCGAAAGTAAGTTCATGAGTTTAGCATGCAATTAATCACCTCTAACGTTGTTTGATGAAATCGAATGAATAGCGCATCCATCAGGGAATCATCAACGCCCAAGGCTTCCTCTATTATTTACAATATGACACGAGTTTTTAGGATATGTCCACGCAATACTAGTTAGTTTTTGGGAAGAAACCATGACTGATAAACAGACACATGACCTAAGGAGGTTGCAAACCGCTGATGATTTGCATTTATTAACAAGTTGTTAAAATCGGTGTAATATCTCTAGCTTCTGTAGCTTGTCACTGTGCAATCTGCACCCTTGTATTATATAATTGTACAGCTACGTGATAGGATACCAACAAACACTTATTGTGCAAATACTGGGCATCAAAGATGCCGATTGTGTTTTGCAAGGGACATGTAAAAAGAGTCACACTTTACTTAGGAGGCTCTTTGTTTTTAATATTTTCATCAAAGCTGTACCTATTGGAAACTCAACGGGCTTTGTCTACGACTACTGAGTCTAGCAGAATGTTGTAAATTCTACAGGAGTAGAAGCTCAACAGACTTGTTAGAGGCTTGTTCCGTACGATCTGATGTTCTGAAGAGAATCTACTTAGACCGATGTAGACGAATGAACGACTATGATTGTATGTATATGGAATATATCATATGAACCCGATTGTCAATATAGAAGAGCTGATCCTTTACATAACTATGTATCGTCGAGAACTTTAAATGAAAGTTTAAAAAAAGCCGCTGCCGTAGATTTTTTAGATTTATTTGAAGGTACCCGACTATACCGGCAGAATAAAACCATGCAAACATATAGCCCTAAACCTTAGCTCAACCTGAGAACTAAATCTGAACTCAAGTTTGTGTTGAAAAGTGTTTTCAAGACCTTTAAATAGCCACATCTAAGTGGTTTCCACCCAAAAAAATTTTTAGAGTGAAAATGGAAGTTTAGGCTAAAAGAGAACGTTTTGGTTTCAAATGATGAGTTAAACTTATTTTATTTTAGTTGAGCCGTCTTCACGTCTACCTAGCGGATCCCAGCACTTCTAACATTCAATTCGTTTCCTCATATCGGTTGTCCGTGAAGATCTTCCAACTTTACGCGTGGCTTCGGTTGCTTCTTGAGGATTTTCATTTCGTCTTGAATGTTGTGGAATGCTAGTCGAGCGATTCTCGTTGGAGTCCTAAGATAGCTGGGATGGAGCGCTCCCAGTTGGATTGCAGAGGTTGGCTTTTTTTCCTAACAAGTCTGGGGCTAATTTCTTGATCCCGGAGAAACGAGAGGTTTGGTTAGGGCGGAGAGGAGTCGAACTAGAACCATGGTCGTGGTGACGGACATCACTTCCACTGTGCTCTCCCCTTCTTTGATGAGTTACATTTGAAGAGGAAAACGTGCAGCATTGTGGCTAATCCCTGTATTGGTATGACTGCTCTAGATATCTACCATCCAATTCTCGCGATATTACTAGTGGATAATCAATCGACCCTCTGAAAAATTTCCAGAATTTAAGACAATTTAACAAGTAGGCGTTGTCGTCAAAGTGAACTTCATAATGAAGACAAAGAACCAAAAAACTAATTCATCTCTGTCTTCCTTATCACTGTTGCCTCCAATAAACATCTTAAGTTCCCAGCGTTTTCTTCCACTACTTTGTGACCTAAATAATCTTAACCACTGTTTCTAACGTTTTCTTATCCTTGAGCATTAATTTATTGAATGCAAAATCCTATTCGTCTTCGACTACGGTGTTTTCAAATCGATTTTTCAAACACACATCCAGTTGTACCTCTTCATATAAGTGCTCGCATTTGGTAATCAGGTTAAGTAGAAACTTCAGAATGTTTAGTGTTTACCACGTTCCAGTAGAACTTCGTACTAATTGTCTACTAATTTATATGCGGCTTCATAGCTGCCGTTCGATCAGCCCACCGTACACCGTCGTCCAAGAAGAGGCTACAACCCTCTGATTTCGTTGAATCTCACCTCAGTCCATTACAATGCCAGCTGTGCACTTTTATGGCCGATTTATGTGAGAGTGTTGTGATTGGTCAGCTCAGTGATCGATTTTCACCGTACGTGATCTACTCCAGCCTGGCTCTCTATTTCTTGGCTAGTCCCTCGATTACTCTCATCGGCCACCACGGCTGTGATGGTGGGCCGATGGGCGGAGCGAACAGCGCGGTGATCGATCGGACAGCCGAGAGACCGGCGATGTTTTGTTAGCATGAATCAGTGGCCAGAGTCGAGAAGGATAATCGCCAGGGAAGTAGAGTTGGGCCTAGAGTGGACGGAATCGGTCGGAGGCGCAGACGTAGAAAGCGCTGGTTAGTAATCGAGAGTGGCAAGCGGAAGATGAGCGTGGAAATGGTGGAAAGAAGGCGTACAAAGCAGTAGAAGTAGTGCGAAATCGCTATGGGAGAAGAGGCCTGTCAGAGTAGTAGAGAATCAGCGAAAGAGTAAAGACAACCGATAAACGGAAGACGCTCTATCCAAAAGATTTTGAAGTTGCAATGTCATGGACGTGGTTTCACTGTTTTACCTGCGCCAATACTAGTTATCACAATAAAATTTATGTGCAACACCCTCAACACCGTGGTAGTTTTGGTGAAGGTATTTGTGATTTTCTTTCTATGGTGCCTCTGCGAGACAGACTTCTACTATTTTAAACTGTTATTTGTTGTTGCTTGTTTATCGATAAGAAAGAAAAAACACAGAGAAACTGTCGTGCATGATTTCTTCATGCACGTGTTCACTCGCTCGACTTGTTGCTTTCTGACATTGCCTGTCGAGAAGTAAATATACTGTAACTGACAAAATTTCTCGAAGCTAACGATAACCACGGAGCATCTACTGTCATTTTAAACTTTTAGTTGCATTCCTGAAAACTACAATTCTCTGGAATAGATTTGAGGTGTTTCAGGGTTTAAGCCAACGAATAGACCCACATCTTCTCTGGGAATGCCCAGTAGAGCTGTCCATGGGTATGTTGATTCATCCACCACGATGTCCATCGTGTCATCCATAGGTACATTCTCCAGGGGAACAGTGCTAACAATAGAAGAGATCACAGAAAATGTGTGACACAAATCGCATTCCTCATGAAAACGAAAGGCTAGACAGCTCCTGCAGGTTTTACTGGTATCAGCTTGAGTCGACTGATGATTAACTGATGACAGATTGTAAAAACACTGATAGCTGATACTCGTCTGAACTTCAACTTGAAACAGGAAGACTGTTATACAGTAGCAGTAAAATGAAAAAGCTACCTAGACAACAATTTATTGACTGTTTTTCATATGGATATTCACGTTGTAAACAGAAATGTGTTCTCCGTCGAGGCACACTGTCAAGAGATTTTCGAACATTACAAGTCGTTTCCAACAACAGTGATTCAACGAAGTAAGAAATAACAAACGAATACCTAAATAATTGCTGCCGTAGAAGGTTCTTGTTAACCGATCTGTTCTGAAACTAATCATCCTGATCTGGTGTCACCGTCATAACCACTGTTTCTTTCACGATAATATTTGTGACAGATGACAACGCTGTCAAACGATGCTGTCGTGATTCTTGGGATGTGATAAGGTGCTATAAGCAGGGGATAACACTGATATTGACACATCTACTTCTGGATGAAATCGTTGACTTCTAAAGGAACAAGAATGGAACGATGAAGTTAATCGCTATTGATTCCACTAGACCGGTTTTGAAATGCACGCTGACTACAGTACATCGAACAAGCCATTTTGGAACACAACACAGTCATTTGTGTAGGCCGTTAATGCGATATCTTCATTACAATCTCAGCAGTTCGAGGACCGAACCTCAGTCCTGTTCCATGCTAAGGAAGCGATCAACCACTGAGCTATACACCTATCGGACGCATTGAAAGTCATTCTCTTTAATCGTAATACTTTATCTCTAACATATTTACAAAAGTAACAGATTTTGAGTGATCTTACGATACATCGATATCATTTTACGCAAACGGTTGGTGAGATCGACTCAACGACAACGAATCAAACAGTAGTGGACACATGTAACATTGATCATTGTTGATATCATGGCTCTCTATGGCCGTACTCTTAACTGCTTCACGGTGTTTTCGGATTCATCACGGTAATATCCGTATGGACCGATCGCAGAAATGTATTCAAATCTGGAGGACACTTGAAACGCAGTTGTTCGAGATAACCTGAAATGCGAACCAGCTCGTTGCGCGGCCTTTCATCTCTATGGGGTCGGCAAATTGGTACCAGACTTATCTCGGCTCAATATATCAGTAGGTCACCGCGAATTATTGTAATGGCCAGATATGCATTTAATCACCTCCAACTATGCTTAATGAAGTCTAATGCATGGCGCATACCTCAGGTAATGATCAACGCCGAGAGCTTCATCCTTTATCCTTTCATGTTCTAAAACGACTAGTATACGAGCATGAAGAAGGCATGCCGGACATCTTGATTGGCTAAATCACGTCTTAACACGTACTTACCTGTGTATTTACTTACTTAGGCGCCATGTGCTAACATATGATATCCACAACACCATTTCCTTGTACTTCTTTGTCTCGAAAGCCGCATTCGTAGAAGTGGTTTGCTTCGTACTCGGGCTTGATTGTCCTTTAAGGACATGTTGTCGCTTCTGCAATGATAGCCGTGCTAAAAGGTTCCTAGTGGTCTTCATCACAACTTCAGTTTATACAGCATACCTCTTCTAGAACAGCAGCGTTTTTTTCGACTGGCAAACCTACCCGACTGAGACTGTTATGCGAGTAAGCGTCTGTCACTGGAAATTTACCAACCGCCGTCTCATCACTAATCGCATCATGATACCGTAATAATTGAACGAAAAACCTTCCAGTTCAGAAAGAACCACGTGAATTC